>CAUYTI010014088.1:0-26322 GCA_963575145.1 Galago senegalensis | reverse complement strand
TCCAGCCAAGACCCTCCAAACAACAATGACCAAAAAATAGCCAGGCGTTGTGGTGGGTACCTGTGGTCCCAGCTACTTGGGAGGCTGGGGCAGGAGACTCGCTTGAGCCCAGGAGTTGGAGGTTGCTGTGAGCTGTGAAGCCATGGCACTCTACCCAGGGGGATAGCTTGAGGCTCTGTCTCAAAAAAAAAAAAAACAAAACTGACCCATCCTGGCTTGGTGCCTATAGCTGAGTGGCTAGGGCGCCAGCCACATACACCAGAGCTGGCAGGTTTGAACCCAGCCCAGGCCTGCCAAACAACAATGACAACTACAACCAAAAAATAGCTGGGTGTCATGGCGGGTGCCTATAGTCCCAGCAACTGGGGAAGCTGAGGCAAGAGAATCACTTAAGCCTAAGAGTTTGAGGTTGCTGTGAGCAACCGCAGCACTCACCGCAGTAACACCGCAGCACCTTAAGAAGGGTGACATGAGACTCTGTCTCCAAAAAATAAAAATAAAAAATTGACCCATTCTATGGGCTTTTAGTTGTAATCTTCCATCACCCTGTGTCTCACTGTCTCACCTGGACTCTACTGATCATTAGAGCCATCTTAGGCTGTGGTCAACATGAGAGCTGCTATGTAGAACTATCCCCCCTCAAGTTAGAAGAATTTGAAAGAAACAGGTACACCCAGTCTGTTGGAGATACAGAAACTTAGGAGAAGGAAAAGGAACTCACATTGCCTAAGACCACACTGAATCTTCTCCCCACCATTTATTAACAGACAATGCCCTGGAGAAAGGAAACAGGGAGGTAGGAGTCAGTAGAGACCACTCTAGGCGCAAGCATCCACTCAACTGACCAGCTGGGCTCCTGAGCACAGAATTTTTTTTGCAGTTTTTTTTTTTTTTTTTTTTTTTGGCTGATTTGAACTCACCACCTCTGACACATGGGGCCTGCACCCTACTCCTTGAGCCACAGGCGCCAACACTGAGCACAGAATTGAGCAGAGGCTGATCCTAAGGTTTTGTGGCCCTCATCTTTACCCAGTGTCAAACCTCTTCCCCCAAGAAGGGTGGGGCTCAGGCATTCCCTGGGAAGACTCACCTCTATAGCCATTATCTCCTAACCCAAGCTGGGTCTAGAATCCCTCTCCCCTTTAAACCTATAGCTGTGCCACCATCAGCAGTGACTAAGGGGAGGAGACCTCTCTTCTTTCTGATTGGCTCTTGCCAATTAAGATCATTTTATTAGGCTGCTAATTAAAGACACTTAGTTAGCAGCAGGAGAGGCTGGGTGGGTGCCTGGTGAGATGGAGCTGCAGAGAAATTGTTTTCCTCCCCCATGGAAGCAAAGCCTCTCAGAGAAGCCTCTTGGTCTCCCACACTCTCCCGCTGTGCCTGCCACACCCCTTATTTTCAATTAGCAGCTCTGAGGGGAGTGAGATGTGAGATTGCCAAGCAAGTTGAGAATCTCAACACCATCTTGGCCCTCAGGGGTTGTCCAGGTCTCCAGGCATCTCCTGATTCTAGGCCTGGGGAAGGAGAGGCTGGGAAGCCCAGTGGGAAGTGCTTCTCACTAAGGAATGGACCTTAACTCCCAAGCGTCTCACATTAATGTCACAAGGTCTCATCACTGAGGCCATCCCCAGCAAATTGCTAGGTGAAGAGCAATCACTTAGTCACCTAGTGTGAGTTTCCATGGCCCCTTCCTCCCCATAGGCTCGTGATTTTATGTAGGAAATGTGCCTTTCCTACCAGTCACCTTGCAAGAGCAGAGCCCACGTAGACCCTGGGTATGTCCAGGAGGACAAGGGGCTGATAGTTTTATAATCTCAGCCATGCAGATCCTTGAGAGACTCTTCCAGTCCTGACCTCATGTCACATTTGAGGCGCTTCCCCCTAAGTGGTCCGAATGAGCCTCAGGCAAATGCCCTTCCTCCTGCGAGAGAAGGGACTGGTTATGACCTAGCACATGGGGCTGGTATGCATTATCACCCGGGGACACCTTTCCTCCAGAGCCCTGCCTGTCTCATCTTGTGCCCTCCTCACCCCCTCACTTAACTGCAGAAATAGCACCAGCCTAGGCTGGGCAGGCGGATTTATGGCTAGGCCTGCCTCCCTCCATTTAACCCAAGGCCAGCCCAGGCTTCAGACACTAAATTAGATTTTTGACAATTAGAGAGACTAATGGGCACATAGTTATCCCCAGAGCCAGATATCCAACAAGGCCATTTTTTAATATCCACCACTGGCCAGCCGGGCCCTCCCCCAGCTGCTCTCCTCTCCTTCCAGTGGGTGGCCATTTCTCTGTGCCTTGCGTGTCTCCCCGCCCAGGCTCTACATGCAGTCCAGAAGTTTCTTTGTTACCCCTCCCTCTTGTACTTACCCTTTCCTTCCAGCCCCTTGCCCAATGCCCATCTCCTTCCTTGTCCTTCAGCCTCCTCCTTGCCCCACTTGGCCCAGGGACCACCCCTCTCTAATCTCTCCACCTACCCTGAGCAGATTCCAAGCCCCTTGAGGGCAGGGGCTTGTGCCCTCTCAGAATCCCAAATGCTCAGCACCTGGTAGGTACATGATGTTTCTGGCTCTGCCTCCTCCCACCTCACTCTGAGCCACTGGATCTCCCAGGCCTACACAACCTGCCCCTCCTGGTTCTGGGTCCACCCTGTTTCTGGCCTGACTTTCCTTGCTCATTGTTGCCCCCTGTTCTTCGAGGCCTCTCAGCTCTGGCTAGTCTTGGGCCGGGCTGGTAATGAGATTGCAGTAAGTGGTATTGCGGGGGGAGCTGCTCACATTCACTCAGGCAGACTCATAGCTCTGTCAGGCTGATTGGTCCTGAGTGGAGTCTCAAACGGCCCCCCACGGACACACTGCGATTGGTTATAAAATTACAAGCATTTGTTCTGCTGTCAGTGTCCTTTCCTCCCTCCCTCTGCCTGCCTGCCTGGGCTCTCACCATTCCTTACCCAGCCCATTTTCCCCCAGGGGCAGCCCACACACTCTGAAGGACTTGGCCAGGGACCTCTACAGCAAACAGCCAAGAGGCCAAGGCCATTGGCTTTCCATTAGGGTAGGCCTTCATGCCTTGACCCTGGGGTGGTCACAGTGCAGGCTAGCCTCAGAGTGACCTGACCCTGTGCTCAGGGTAGCCTAGTCCCTGAGAGTAAGTGGGGGTGGGGCTTCAGAGCAATCAGGCCTTGGAATCCTTAGGAGAGAAAGAGGTGTCCTGAGTCCCAGGACTCTTTGGGATAACCAATGCCCATATGTGTGGTTCAAGTGGCAGCTGTGGAGTGAGGGTCTACCCTGCTGAAGGAGAGAACAGTAGAAGCTAGATCGGCCAGAAGAGCCCAACTCTTCTGTCAAGTGGCCAGACCCTGCCCTATCCCCCAACCTCTACTAAGGACAAATTAGCCTTCAAGAGAATCTACTCCACCCTACCCTAGTCCCTGAAGCCTGGGCCAAACCAAAAGCCCATATAGCCCACCAGAGCCTTGCTATGGTCACTGCTCTGCAGTTTGAGTCCCCTTGGCCTGGCCTTTGCACCCACCCTCCAGGACCTTACCAGGGGCTCAGTTCACTCCAAGCAGGTTTACCTTAAAATGCAGCCTAGTGCCTGCCATTATGCTCTCACAGAGGTACCCACTTCTTCCCGTTCTCCCCCACCTGAGACATCCAAGTCCAGGCTCTCTCACCCTACTGAGCAGCCTCTTCCCCACCCTTGTTTCTCCAGTCAAGCCCCAGCCCCTATCTCAGTCCTTCCTATTTGGAGGAATCAGTGTACCCCATAACCAGCTAGGGGCTGCTAAGGGGAGGGTTCCCCAGCTCAGAATGGGGAGTTTAGGGAACATCATTTCCTGACTATGGGCTGCAAGGTACCTTCCTGCCACCGGTCATTCACTGACAGCCCAGAATGTATTTGCTATAATTACATCTTTAATTAGGGTGGCGATGGCTCATTGTTCACCAACGATGATGGATCGGGTCCTCCTGCTTACTGTCCTCTCTCTGCCCAGCACCTCCAAGGGCAGCTCTCCCCCAACTTCAGGATTAGGAAAAATATGCGAGATCTGGCTGTCTTTCCACTGGATTCCAGGCACTCAAGCTTGGAGTAACCGTGAGCTCTACCCCAAGGGTAATGGTGTCCTCTTAGGGCCCTGGGCTCCTTCCAAAAAGGCTTCAGGTCTCCTAGTGGCCACAAGGTGTCTCCTTGGTCCAAAGGGGCCAGGCCAGGGTGACCTGACATTACCCCTTGGGCTCCCATATACACACAGACCACAGCACCCTGCCAGACTGGGTCTTAGGCCATACACTGCTTACCCCTAGGTGAGTGCTGACAGGCACAGAGAGCCTCACAACTGACAGCATAGTATATACGTGCTGGTGGCCCCATCTCCAGGCTTTTCTGAGAATTAACCAGGCTCTCTGACCAAGGTGGGGCTTCCATTTCCCTGCACACCTAGACCCAACAGGACTATGTGTACAGGCCCAAGTGGTGGATGTTTAGTGACTCGTGAGTGGATAAGTCAGCCAGGGAGAGGAAATCCCTGTTCCTGATCTGAGGCAGGCAGCTGGGGCCCATGTTGAGCCATGAAGCCCGGCCCAGGAACTTCTAGAGGCTTGTTGGGGTTTAATCTGGGTTAAAACCCTAGCTTGGCTTTCTACTGGCTGTGTGACACCAGGTGAGTTCCCTAACTTCTAAGCACCCTCCCATAAAAGGTGGCTCAGAGTCACTGGACAGCTAAGTAGAGTCAAGGCTAAGGTGTTGGAACTGCAAGGAAAGGGGGCCAGGCAGCTGTGGGGTCCTTGCCGCCGCCACGACCACCACTGGACTGATGGGCACTGGGAGCAGGGAGGTAGACTGCACTTTAGTGTGAGGAAGACCTTGCCAGCTCCAGGCTATGCTGGGTATGGAACGGGGATGCAGGGCCCAGAACAAGGGCGGTGTAGGATTGGGTGCACTGGACATGCTCGCTGAGGGGAACGGCTGGTCTCTCTTCAGAAGCTGAGGGGGCACTTCCCTGGGATGGCAGGGTCTGGTAAGGGAAGGGCCTTGGTGAGGAAAGCAGCCCTGGCCTGAGACGGGATGGGGGACAAGGGATCCTGGAAGGGAGATTCCTTAATGCCCAACAGAATTATTTAGCCAGTACCTTACTGTATGTTAAAACATTATGGGCTCAGTGCCTGTGGCTAAGGCGCCAGCCACATACACCTAAGGTGGCGGGTTCGAATCCAGCCCGGGCCCGCCAAACAACAATGATGGCTGCAACCAAAAACTAGCCGGGCGTTGTGGTGGGTACCTGTGGTCCCAGCTACTTGGGAGGTGGGGGCAGGAAACTCTCTTGAGCCCAGGAGTTGGAGGTTGTTGTGAGCTGTGATGCCACAGCACTCTACCCAGGGGGACAGCTTGAGGCTCTGTCTCAAAAAACAAACAGAAAAAAAAACCATTATGGATACATAATAGTTATAACACCTATCTTTAAGAGGGGGCTGGAGAGTACAAATGGGCTTCAGAAAAGAAGGTGGGGAGGGTGTACTCTCTGCCCTTTTTACTTCTAGCCCTACAATTCTGTGATTCCACTCCCTCCATAGGGCCTGTCATTTCCCACAGAGCCTCCTGTTGGCTTCCCCTCTGCCCCAGTGACCCACTCCACCCTGAAGAGACCTTCTCCTCAGGGTGGAAGCCCAGGCTGGAAGGATGAGCCTACCTAGCGGTAAGTATGCGCAACATTACATATGTATATTGGAGAGTAAATAACCCCAAAAAGCGCCTTGTAAATAGACTCCGAGTTTATCCTTTATTAATGAGGCACCGAGTGCCCCGCTGTTTTAGAGCAGCGAGACTTTCATAATATCAAAACCTAAATTACACTTGCATCTCTCATCCCAGGGATCAGCATCTTTCGGCTCCGTTTGCAAAGTGAGTAAGCAGGAATCCCTGCCTACCTGCCTGGGATCTATTGGCACCTTTCTTCTGGCTGGAGTGAGGGTGGGAGGGTGTGTACCCACACATACCCCGAGTCCCCAGAGAGCTCCATGTCTAAGGCCTCAGGGTCAGTCCCTTGGGTAGGAGTGCCTGGGATGCCACTTTTATTCTTGATAGAAGATGAAGAGGCTGCTCCAGGCTCTGGGGCACTCTTTTGACATGGGCAGTGGACAATTACAAGCTCTGTGACTAAGATATTTCCCATCTCCCAACCTCAGTTTCCCTACAGGTAAAATGAGGATAATCTCCTCATCGGATGGTCTCTGGGACACAGGTTAAAGGATTAGAAGTGCTTATGGGCTGGTGTATTGTAGGTGCCTGGTAAATGTGAGTGGTGACAATGAAGATGATGATGATACAGCAATGACTAATTCCCTTCTTTGGGATGGGACTTAAGTGTCTTTGATTTCCTAGAATGGACCATGTGTCGGGCTATAAGCTCCAACCACATCCTGGCACTAATGTCTGGGCTAAGATGGAGATAACAGGGTCCATCTCACCCCTAGACCATCTAAGACTTGACCTTCCAGTGTCCCCACTCCTAAGTGCAGTTGGGGCCAGGGACCTGGGCCCTCTTGGCCCCTTTGATTCCCCATGCCCAAGACCCCTCCAGGCCCCTTGGGAACTGTGTCTGTCCTGCTCAAGGACTGGGCCAGGCCAGCTAGGTGGGCAGGTGGGGAGACGGGTGCTATGTGGGCAGGATTTACAGCCTGGCCGGCCAGGTTCCTGGTGCTCCAGTGGGCGTCGTGTCGAATCTGTCCCATTATATGGACAGTTGAGTTTAATAGTCATTGTGTACTCACTTGGAGCCCAGCAAACATTGCGGGGCGACACCCCCTCCACGAGAGCTGCGCTCCCCAGCCACACGGCCCATCCGTACAGTAAATTAAAAATATGAATCACTTCTCCCCACTGCCTCCCCAAACGCTCATCTTGTCAGCCTCTATGTTGCCTTCATTTGTATTACCTTAATTTAATGTTAATTATGGTCTTCATTTACAAGGAACAAGCGAGCCCTACTCTGCCAGGGGACCATCCCCTCTACCTCCTCCCCCTGAGCCCAGGAGGGAGAAGGGGAATTTGGGGGGCTGCAGAAGGAGTGGGGAGGAGAGTTAGGGGAAGGGAGATGGGCCAGTGGCTGGCGGCCATTCTTGGAGGGATAAGGAGGACTCCCCCACCCCCCATACATTCTGTCTTCAGTCATTTATTCATTCAACAGCTATTTACTGAGCACATAATATGTGCCAGACAACCAGGGACCAGAGCGATAGGGATTGTCTCTCTCTGTGGTAAGAGCTACTGGAGTCCTGTCTGCCATCTTGTAGTGATTGTACCAGGAAGACATATCCAGCATCATAAAGAAGACATATCTGTGCCCCAAGTGGGCTGGCACCTGACCCCTAACCCAGAGGGTAGAAGATGTAGACAAGGGGGAATATCCTTCCCTGCCAAGGTTCCCTCTTGACTACATCCCTGCCCCAATCTGCCTCACACCCCATCCAGGCAGGAAGTTCTTTCTGGAGTCTTTCCTAAGTTCCTCTTGCTGCAGCCTTGGCTCAGAGCCTGAGTGGGACCAGGAGTGGAAGGGTGACTCCCAGGCTACACTGTCTCTGGAGGGTTGGGAGAAAGGTATTGTGGGGACTGCCATCCATCACCCCACCACCCAGTCCTGAAGACTCCCAATATCCTTGTGTCAGAGAGTCCTGGGAGACCTGAATGTGACCAGTTTGCTATCCCTGTGCTGCCAATGGAACACAGTCACATAAAGGCTGCTACAGTCTGGGGGTGGGGAGCACAATAAATGGTGGTGGTTGATGTCACACGTGTGCACATAGGAAGCTGGCAGAGGGCCACCTGCACTCAAGCTGCCATTAACCAGGACCTCCCCCTTCCCCCCATCACAAGGTTCCTCCACTGGGGAAGAGGATCTCCAGCTGGGAATATCTGCTTGACAGATGAGGCTGTTCTGAGTGTCTGTGTGTGTGTGTGTGTGTGTGTGTGTGTGTGTGTGTGTATGTGTGTCAGTCAACAATAAGCCTTGATCATGCGCAGGGACATGTGTCCTCCTAGGATCACAGTGTCCCTAAGGTCCCGTGTGCATATGTGTATGAGCGTGTGTCCAGCAGGTCCATGTGCATATGAGTGTTCCTGTGCTCATGCACTGCCCCCCTCGCTGTCAGGGATGCTGATGACATTGGCGCAGAGGAAAGTGATGACAAATGCCCGTTATCAGCGAACGAGGCTGATGACAAATGGGCGGGCGCCCGAGCAGCCCCATTACGCTGTAATAACAGAAGATGGATGGCCTGCTGCCCCCCCGCCACCCCCACCTCTACCCACCCCACGCCGGTAACGGGAGCCTATCTGGCTCCGCCCGCCCCAGAGGGAGACCAGAGGCTACCGCCCAGCCGCCAATCACTACAGGTCCAAGGCGCCCAGACCTAGGAGCCAGGAGAACACACAGCTGCCTGTGGCTGAGGAACAAAGCGGTGTGCTCAGTGGATACAAGGAGCACACTGGGCATCCAGTCTGCCTGCGGCCAGGACACGCAGCTGTGCACACATGGCCTGCACACACGCCAGCCGCCTGTGTCCTTGTACGGTGCACCTGCTGCTCTTGTCCAGGCACAACCCTGACCTCAGGGTATCATGCACACATCTTTTTATGTCACGAACACACATACATCTGCCACCCAGATCTGTGCATACACCACCAACATAAATCCTGGCATCTGCATTCATGCAACACCCATGTAGCTTTAACTGGTGCACATACCTACAGAAACCACTTATGTTCATGCAGATGTGTGCTTCTGACTGCACATACAGGGATATAGAAATATGTACACATGGAAGCTGAAATGCCTGTGGCTGTACATAAGCTCTACAACTGTACAACTGCTCTGTGCACACAGTGTCCAGATATGTCCACACATACTTGCAAGAGATACAGCTACATCAACAAATACTGAGCCCCTATTATGCACATGCCATCTAGGTGCTGGGGCAGTTATGATAATGAATTTAACACCCTCCTTGCCATCCAGAGGAGTTTCCAAGAGGAGTTCAATGGCTATGAGTGAAGGCAGAAGGTAGTATGTGCTTTGACCCAAATACATAGTCTGTGATGTGAGATTTCCAACTAGAAAATCAGGACAGTCTTCCTGAAGGAGGTGGCTAAAGGAAGAGCAAATATTCTAGAGGAATTGAATCCTGACCAAAAGTCATGGAAATAGGAATGTGTAGGTAGTATTTGGGGCCAGAAGTCTAAGGTGCCAGGAGTCCAGGTGAGTGGTGGTGGGTGAATGTGGTGGGAATGAGGCCTCTCAGACAGACTGGGACCAGGAAGCTGGAAGCCAAGGAGCCCTAGAGGAAGCTGAGGCAGGTTCACATATGAGACCAAGAGGCCTAGACATAAAAGGAGAGGACCAGCAAGTCAAAGAACAGGAAAGAAGTGGCTAGAGGTACCAGGAGGCTGACTGCATGCACGCTGGGCCCTGCACTTAGAAGAACCCCATGTGTGGTTGGATGTTTTGCTGCCTCTCTTAAAATTCTATAATTTTTTTTATTTATTTATTTTTTACCGTCCATGGTGTGCACCCAGATCCACATGGTGTCAGAACTCTTTGGCCATCGTGATGCACTCGCCTGCCTGTGTGCCTGACCCGGCTGGGGATAGTGACAAAGCTGTGTATGTGTGTGGTCTGGACCCCACGCGGACATGAGGTGCAAGCCGGAGCGCCCAGTGGGCTAATGCTGCAAGCCGCACTGTCAGCTGCTCTGAAATTCTTTATAATTTTTAAATACACAGGCCTGTATTTTCATTTTGCACTGGACTGCAAGAATTACGTAGCCAGGGATCTCCAAGTTTTCCAGGTTGAGTTAGTAAGCCAATAGAAGGAGTAGGTTTGGGAGAGAAGGTGAATTTGGTTTGGGACAGGAGGCATGTGAGAGGCTGGAGGTGGAGTGAGGGATTGAGGTGATGGGTGAAGAGTACATGTCTCCATTTCTGAAGTAGGCATCACCTCCTTGCATCTACCTCTCCCCAAGCTCACTCCTGCTTTGCAGTAAGGCCACACCCCACCACATGCCAGTAGGGCTGCCCCTCAAACATACCTATCTTAAGCACTCCTTATACTAGAGTACTAGCTCCCTTATTTTCCCAGCACCTTAAATGAATATGTGAATTCATGAATGGATGCACAGATACAAGATGCTACATGTATCCAGTGTTTCCATCATGAGGTATATATGTCGGCCCAAATATGTTCCCCTAGTAATGTTCCCCAAATAGTAATGGGGCATTACTATTGCCCCATACTTCCTCCAGGTTGTACTTTCACGACTTTGTCTAATTTGAAAGTATAATGCCCTTGCCTCTGTGGCACTGTCATTGGGTGTCTTCCTTGTAGACAAAGCTAGGCAGGAATCAAGAGAAGGAGACAGAGGAAGAAACCCAGGCCCTTGGGTTGGTGGCACAGGGGAGCATCTATGATTTGGAGCCAGGAAATCTGAATCCAAGTCTCGGCTCTTCTTTCTGCTGACTACTTCTCTCTGAGCTTCAGCTTCTTCATGTACAAAATGGGAATGTAGGCTGCAAATGCACCAGGATGCGGACAAGGTCTATTGGGGAAGGATAGCAAATCAAGTCTGACATCTGCTCCTTTACCCTCAATTTTGGGTTCCCCTGGGTGTGGAAAATAGACTAGGGACTCAGAAGGTGATCCAGGTGACCTCAAACAGGGGGAAGGAGGATTGGCACTCCAGAGAGAAGGAGGCTTTGGTTCACTCCCAGTAAGAACCAGATGATATGGCTGGGCATGGTAGCTCACACCTGTAATCCTAGCACTCTGAGGCCAAAGTGGGTGGATGGCTCAGGAGTTTGAGACTAGCCTGAGCAAGAGCAAGACCCTATCTCTACTAAAAATAGAAATATTAGTCAAGCATTGTGGCAGGCACTTGTAGTCCCAGTTACTTGGGAGGCTGAGGCAAGAGTACTACTTGAGCCCAGGAGTTTGAGGTTGCTATGAGCTGTGATGCCGTGATACTCTAGCCTGGGGCAGCAAAGTGAGATGCTGTCTAAAAAAAAAAAAAGAACCAGATGATGTAGGAGTTGAGACTTGGGCCCCTAACTTGTACAACCCACATAAAAGCAAGAACAGAGGGAAAATAAAGGTGTTCAGCCCAAGACTAAAGTAAACACTGGCCTCAGGCGGCTTGGGGTGGGAGGAGTTAGAGATGGAACAGAGGAGGAAGCCAGGTGAAAGGGAGCGGAGGGCTCTAGTATGCCTCTCTCTTTCTCTCCAAGGGTGCCCTACCTTCTGACTGGAAGGGATTCTACCTGCCAACTTGGGCTTCCCAATACATGAATGGAAGGGGAATATATTCCCAGGACCTCCCACTTGTCTTCCTCACCCTCAAGGCACCCACTTTGGGTCTCTAGAAAATGTTCTGGTCCCTTGCCCCCTCTCCTCTATTTCATCGGTGTTAATCATCACCTCTCAGATCTGCCTAAAGGCTCTTGGGAAGCCCTCAGCAAAGAGACTGCTGTGAAAGGCACCAAGATTAGAGTGGAAATGCCGGCTGGAAAGGGATGGGACGGCTTAATGGGCCTGTCCCTCCTCCCCTTACCACTTCACTTTTTCTGTAGCGTTATTGACCTGTCATTAGTTATCCATCCAAGGTCGACTGGCCTGGCTCAGCCATAAATCATGGTGGCTGGAGGGGGGCTATGGGAGGAGCGGTGGTAGCTGGGATACAGCGCAGAGCTCAGGGCCCAACGCAGACCGGGAGGAGGCGCAGACAATCCCGATCTCTGGAGAGTTTCCACCAGAGGGCTGGGCCCCACCTCGCTTCTACCCACCCTAGCCCTCCTCCCCTAACTCCTTCTCCACTCTCCCCGCAGGCTTCTCCATTGCTGCCTCTTCCTCCATCCCTCCCTCACTCTTTTCTCCTCTCCCCAAGTCCTGCATACAAGGTCAGCGAGGAGAGGGCCGAGGTCTGGAAAGGTGCTGGTTTTGTAGACTCAGGCATCTCACCCAACCTGGTTGGTGAGTTTAGAGTTTACAAGAACAAAGACAGAACTCTCCTTCGGGGAAAGCTTGAGTCCCGATCAGGGATGAGTGTGGGGAAGATCCCACTGGATTCAGCACTAGTTGTTTGCAGTCTGGGTCCGCAGTCGGCTCCCCTGCCGGATGACGGAGAGAGTTGCGACCCGTGCCCACATTCCCATCTGGGAGCCTCCTCCAGAGCAGCCGGGGATCACGCTGCAGCAGCGCAGTCGGGACCCTTCCACCCCCGCCCCCGAGCTAGAAGACGAGCCCGAAAGCCCGGCTCGCAGGTCTCCTCCCTGTCGGCACAGCGCCCTCAACCACACTTCCACAACCTCCATTCCCGGCCTTCCGCGCTGCCGGGCCTCTTCGCTGGTCCTCGGGCGCCCTCTGCTGGCAACTTCCGTTGCCAGCTGGAAGCGCCCGTCGGCCTTAAGGCTCGCCCCTCCCGCAGCCTGACACCCACCCAGCCCTGATTGGAGAGACCAGGCGGTCCCGATACCCCTGTCCTAGAGAATGCCCCATGAATAAGGTGACCAGATTTTAACATTGGTAAAGCGGGACACCATTGACCGGGCCGGGGTGGGGGTGGGGAGCGGTTCCTTAATTAAAAATTTGTTCTATATGGAGCAACAAAAATTTTCATAGAGTGCAAAAATAGTATTGTAATATACATATTTTTAATTTCAACCTAAGTACAATTTGCAAATATAATACATTAAAAAATTAAATAAAAAAAAAAACAAACTCTGGGGACCAGCAATTGTCATTTTAAGTCACTCCAAGTGGTTCTGACACAAACCAAAATTTGAGAATCACTGGCCCGAAATGCTGGCTATGCTTTCTGACTGGATTTTCCCCATTCTGCAGCTTTAGTTGTTGTGAGTGAGCAGCTATGGAATATGGACCAGTTCCTTCTGCCTTCCTCTTCCTCTCCACCCCCAATGCAGGCATCTAGCCAGAGTCGGGCTTCTGGGAAGTATACGCCTCTGATCAATAGCAGAACCTCCTAGAAGTCTTGAGTGCCCTGGGAGTTGAAACTCTCACTTCCAACTTGGAGATGGAGAGCCCAAATTGGACCACCTCACAGGAATTTATCTTCTCTGCTTTCCCTTATTCCTGGGGAAAGTCTGTCATCTGCTTTATCCCACTGCTCTTCATCTATGCTTTCATCGTTGTTGGGAACCTGGTCATCATGGCAGTGGTCCATCTGAACACTCACCTGCACACCCCTATGTACTTCCTTATCAGTGCACTTTCTTTCCTGGAGATCTGGTATACTACTGCCACCATCCCAGAAATGCTCTCCAGCCTGCTTAGTGAAAGGAGGAGCATTTCCTTAAATGGTTGTCTCCTGCAGATGTATTTCTTCCATTCCACAGGCATCAGTGAGGTGTGTCTCTTGACAGCTATGGCCTTTGATCGCTACCTGGCCATCTGCAGTCCTCTACATTATCCCACTATCATGACCCCCAAGCTATGTGCCCAGCTGACTTTCAGTTGCTGTGTCTGTGGCTTTATCACACCCCTGCCTGAGATCGCCTGGATCTCCACATTGCCGTTTTGTGGGTCAAACCGCCTTGAGCACATCTTCTGTGACTTCCTCCCAGTGCTGCGCCTGGCCTGCACGGACACACAAGCCATCATCATGATTCAGATAGTGGACATTGTCCATGCAGTAGAGATTATCACAGCCGTGATGCTCATTGTCATGTCCTACGTTGGCATTGTGGCTGTGATCCTACGCATTCGCTCTGCTGAGGGCCGTCGCAAAGCATTCTCCACTTGTGTCTCTCACCTCACTGTCTTTTTGCTTTTCTTTGGCAACGTGGCTCTCATGTACCTACGCTTCTCTGCCACTTACTCTTTGTTCTGGGACACGGCCATTGCTCTGGGCTTTACAGTCCTGTCTCCCTTCTTCAACCCCATTATCTATAGCCTGAGGAATAAAGAGATAAAAGAAGCTATAAGAAAGCACCTGGATCAAGCAAAGATCGTCTGCCAGTAGTAGACCAGGGAACTCAAGGAAGATCTCTTAGTTCAGACTCTACATAGTTGTTGACTCCTCTTCATCCTCAGCAGTCTATCTTTTCCCATCAGCATTTTACTGAAACTGGTCTCCCAAAGGTCACCAATGAACAATAGTTGAAGTCAATGATTTCTTTTCAATCTTTATCCAATTTGACATATTTTTGAATTAATTAAACATTCTGACACATAACTGATGGTAAATTCTTTTTGTTGAAATATTTTACATAAACATTAATTTTAACACAGTCAAAATATTTGTAAGACATGGTAGTTGAAAAATTATCTTTATAAACTAAGTTTTCTTCATGGTGTCTCCAGTGTATATGGTTGAAGAATGGCTCAAATTTCTAAGTTGAGTATTCCAGTATTAATCAATAAGTAATCTAATGAAGTTACCCATTAAATAATCAATTTTTTCTTGATAAATAAAAATGCCTAGTCTTTGTATTTACTGTGATTAAATGCACTGTGCATATTAAGTCCTAAGTATAATAAAGGGCCTTTGAATAAATAAACCAGTATCAACATGCTGCCGTTAGATTTTTCTAGCCAACTGGTCTACTGTAGTAGCAATAACTTCATTTTTTAAGCCGCCTTCTCCTTGGGCTTTCAGGATTCTGACCTCTCTTTTCATCTTACCATGTTGAGGACTGGTAAGAACTTCTCTTGCTGACTCTTCTTGTCATACATGCTTCATAAAAGGTTATTTACTCTGGGCCTGTCCCACAGTTTGGATGGGCTAAAGCTTATCACTGCACAAACATCAATAGGCATTCCATCTCGCACCAGCACAAATCCTATAGCTATCAGAGTAATTTTCCCACTTCGGTGTACACAGCCCTTTCTGGTTTTTTTTTTCTTTTTTTTTGAGATAGAGCCTCACTATATCACCCTCAGTAGAGTGCCATGGCATCACAATTCACAGCAACAGCAACTTCAGACTCTTGGGCTTAAGTGATTCTCTTGCCTCAGTCTCCCACGTACCTGGGACTTTAGGTGCCTGCCATGATGCCCAGCTATTTGTTGTTGTTGTTGTTGTCATTGTTGTTTATCAGATCCAGGCCATGTTTGAACCCACCAGCCCCAGTGCTTGTGGCTGGCACCCTAACCATTAAGCTACAACACAGACCTTTCCTTATCCTCACCCCCAAATCTTATGATACTTTCAAGTCAAGTGGATACCCAGAAATAGAGAGGAAGCTATTACAAAGAAAAGACTCATGTTATCTAGTAAAGGGCTAGAGTAGAGAAGAGAAAGAAAATGAAAAAAATGTTGTAGGTTGTGGGTGGAGGAGGTCTGGGTCAAAGAAAGGCTTCAGAGAATACTTGGTTTAGAAAAAGGAGGGAAGAGAGAAAAAGAGGATACAGAAGTATTTATAAGTTTAAGTTATGTATTTTTAATGTTCCTCAAAATACTCAAGGACTAGCATTACTTCACTGGTTAATTATCCTCACTGTGCTTTTTTCAGTGCAGTATTGCTACAAACATAAACATGTAAATCTCCATTGTATGAAAAAGTCACATTATTTTTTCCCTATTTACTTCTAAAAATTTGTACTGTACTTTCCTAAACATTAACAAAGGTCATAAAAATTTATCTATCTAACACTACATCGCTTATATCCACACTCTCCCACCTTCAGACTGCTTTCCCCACTGCTAACCGAATTATTTCTTGAAATTTAAATCTAATAACTTTATTACCATGCCTAAAAACCTTCTGTGATTAAACTCACCCTCACCTTAAATTATCATCATATAGTAATATTATTGGCTACCCTCCATGTGTATTTGTGAAGGGTGGGTATGTATGTGTGCAGTAAGGAATAGTCCAAGATGAGAGAGAAACAAGAGAAAAGGAAACAGAGAAAGAAAGCTCACGGTGTGTTGCTGTTCATGTGACCTTGCATATGTGCTCTTAGTGAATTTACTGGATTGAGGAAACTTGTACCTTCTACCTTGGAGAGAATAGAGGCTGCTAACTCATTCCTCGTTAACTTTAAACAGACAACTATTTTAAATTAGCAGCATTTTGGGTCACCAGGTAAGTAAGCTATAGTAACACAATCAAATGAAAACTACGGTGCTTCTAAAATCCAAATAGGCCCACTAAGCGTTGTGCCTTTTTTCTTGGTATACAATAGGCAAGAAGCAACAGCTTTAAGAAGGGATATCTTGATGAGCCCCATAACAAACACTATATCCCTAGAAATTTAACTGAGGTAGAAGGGCCCTGGATTTTAGTCAGTTATTTTCCACTCTCTGACATGCAAATTCCTTACAGTAAGTCTAAAATAATTTCTTCTTCTTGCTCAGTAGGTCCAATAAACACAATGTCAAAAGTGCAAGGGACCAGTGTGGTATCTTCTGAAAGGGAACAGTGATCAAGATTCATGGAAATTAAATTATGGTATAGGACTGGACAGTTCACACAGTATGTGTGCAGTATGCTTTATGTATTTTTATTAAGGGATCATTTCCTTAAGTTCATTTCTAAGGCTTCTTATAGGAATCTTTTTCCCAGTACAATTGTTATAACTAATTGTTGTAGAACTCATTGAAATCTGAAAATATTTATCCTATTTATAGATTTTTCCTATCAAATTAAATAATTCTAGAGCATGTACCATTTGTTAAGCCCTGGTTTAAGGTTATAATAATACAGCAATAAAATGGTCCCTGACTCCTAGAAGTTACATTCTAGCAGAAATGGATTTTATGTCCATCATAATACTTTTGTTCAAGTCCCAACCTTATCATTTTTAAAGGCCTCTTTCTGTACTGAATGTGAAGGTTCTGACTGAAACTTTTATGGTACCATTCTTATAGGAACTCTCTGCTGTATGAGGTCAGACAATTAAGCTGGTGAACTCATTTTAGAAAAAGTGCTACATAGCTCATTGCTGACTAGGTCCAATAAGCACAGAGTCAACAGTGCAACAGTACTTTGGAGTACTCCTTTGGCCTTCTGGTCAGCATAGTGATATTCAGCAATGAGGTATATAGCACTTTTTCTAGGATGAGTTTATAAATTTCATTGTCTGACCTCCTATGTTCTCCTGACAATTTCTGTGGTCTATGCAAGGTTAAAAAATTCAGAGGGAGGTGAAAAGGTTAATATTATTGTGAGTATGGAGTCCACTTCCATTGTCAAAAGAGACTAATCAGAATTTAGGTGTTCAACGATCCTGGCATCATCAGGGACTTCCCATATGTCCTCACACCTGCTTAAAAGATCCTCTTCTTTCCCAACAGTGGACACTCTGAAAGGATGAAAGTTCAATTTGCTTTGTAACTCTGCCAATCATAGGATGAGGTTCTGTATTGGGTTTCAGCTGTTTCAACGCTACAGTCAGAGGAGAGAAGATTCCACTTTTGTGTACACCTAGAAGCTCTTAGTAGAAATAGGAAAGCTGGTGGTATAATTTTCTCCAAGTCCAAAGACCAGAGAACCAAAAGCACCAATGACCAAAGGCAGGAGGAAAGAGATGCCCCAGCTCAGAACATCTGCTGTCTGTGCCTTGTTCTATTTGGTCTGCCCTCTGCAGGTGGGGTGGTGCCCACACACATTGGTGAGGTTAATCAGCACTCAACTAATTGATTCAAATGGCAATCTCTTCCTGAAACACCTTCAAAGACACACTCAGAAATAATGCTTTATAAGGTATCTGGGAACCCCTTTGCCCAAATTGACAGATAAAATTAATCACTACACATAAGGGAGACTTATTTCTCAAATATACAGCATAGATAGTCCCCAACTTTCGTGTTAGTACTATTGAAATGCTACAGAATTTCTTCAGGAAGCATTTTTAACTGTCTACTATATACAGGGGAGTCTGGTAAATGTGGGAACAACATGGGTCTCAGGTACAATCTCTGATATCCAGAATCTCATAATTCAGGGGGAATTAGAGCTTAAGAAATAGAGGAAACTGGAACGGGTCTTTTGCGCTTCCTCCTCCAATAAGTAACCACTCTCTACTCTTCTTTCCACATTAAAAGGGGGCAGGGAGTCAGAATACATAAAATTAATGAATGTCTTGTATAAGTGGGAACATAAAATATTTTTATTAAAACATGGAACTGTCTTAACATTTGTTTTTTGTTATCTGTGCTGAAAATCATCGATGTGCTTACTTTTTAATTCATGCAACAGGATAAAGAAAACACATTGTTTTTATTTAAAAGAGTATTATTAAAGTGATAGAGAGCACAACGTAACTGAATTGCCCAATATTGGATGCATTTGCTATATTTGCTTTTTACCCTCTCAGATCTTTCCCCTTGGTGGACACAGGCTTAAGATAAGAGATGAGGTTGTAGATGATAAAGACACAAAGATCAATCCTAACTGAGATTGCACTTTAGAGGCAGAAGGTGGAAATAAATGTATAAAAAATGAGAGTCTAGTAAGGAAAATAAAGGAAGCTGTATTAGACATTTGAATAGTTTATAAAGAAAATGCGATGACCAAGGCCAGAGGTTGTTTTTCTCTTTGCTCTTTCCTTGTTACCTAATCTATCTTTCCTTTCCTCCTTTCCCTTTATTTTCAAACTTTTCCTCTTTTTTCATACTTTCCATACTTTTCTACTGCAATATGACGTAGAGTTAATGAATGAAGTGAAAGATGCCTTCAGAATAGCACCTCTAATTGTAAGTTATTTTTCTTAATTAATCTTAAGGGAATGGGCTACTTTCTTTGGTTTTGATACTCAAAATCCTCAGACACTCAGGAAGAAAACTCCCTGGGGAGAATTAAGGAGTTTGTCATCTCTAATAAGTCTCTAGTTGTGTGTGTCGCATCCTATTTTCAAGGCAAAGGCAGAGGTAAGCATGAGGCTTGATGTCAGAAAGTTCAAAACACGGAACCAAGTAGAACGGATCTTCCTCCACCTATAGATTCACTGGCCCAGAGAAAAGGATCCAGAACACTTTGAGTGGGTAAAAATCAATGGCTTTGGCCAAACGTGCCAAGGAAGAAAATGGTATGTATATAATTAATGTGCATTAGTTGAGTGAGCAAGTTGTGGGGCGAATGTAGACAAATCCAACCTCCCTGTACACTACTGTTCACGTGGGCATGAGGGTTCAGGCCCAATTTTGATAAGAACTATAGTCTAGAAAATAATTTCTGTTGAATCACCTCACTTAATCCTTACAACAAACTAGTAAGGCAGAAATTATATACGCATTGTATATATTTTAACAAATCCAAACAAACGGATTTGTCCAAGGTCAGAAGGTTGGCTACTGACAGAACAAGTAACCAAACCAAGTCCATATGTCCAATTGCATGTCTTTCTTCCTGCAGTAGCACTCAGCATCACTGTCTCAGAGTTACCTGTCAGGCGCTACCTGAACTGTCCCCGATAGGCACATTTTTAGTCTTATTCACCCCTTTCGGGAAGAAGACTAACTAATAACTATGATTGTATCGAACATTTACTATCTCTGTGGGCCAAGAACACGATGTTTCTGCATCAGTTACTTTATTTAGTGCTTATAATATAATGAGACAAGTGATCCCATCATTTCTTGTTTGCACTTGAAAAACATTAAGACAAATAAAAGGTAAGTAACTTTCTCAAAAGTGTAGACCTTGAATCCCAGATCAGGATTCCACTGACAATGATCTGCAGCTTCCCTGAAATCTCTCTGTCCATTATCTGTTCCTCTGATTGCTTTCTACCTGGAATTATAATTAATATACCCAACTTGGAGCACACTGGTCATTGATTAATATCTGCATGCTTCCCCATATCTAGTAGGGACTCTATACAATAATGGTCTCAGTGCATGACTGTCAAATTGATTCATGGTTTCTGATGTTCTGTGTGGTTTTATCCACAAAGAGCATAAAAGGGAAGATGCTAACAGTTGCCTCTCCATTTTGGGACATTTTGTTGCTTGTGTTTAGCTCTGCAGAACTTGGAATAACAGATTTTCAGAGGCTTTTCTATGTAAACAGAGGGTCTGGGTTCCTAGGGGAAAGAGAATGGTTTGTACAAACAGCTGTAGGTTGATTTATCTACTAAGTATAGTAGAGTGTAAGGACACTCTAAACCTTAATTGCAGGTTGAAAGCAATACAATGTTGGCATTTTGCAGCTAGGAAATCATACATTTTTAAAACATATTAGTCTTAACTCTAAAATTCCATCACATTCTAGCCTACTCATTTCACATGTTAATAGTCTCATGTCACCTACACTTTCATTTCCTCTATAATATGACAGTCTGATTTCCTGATTATGATTTTTCCATCAGCCACAGGAACTTTGAACTAATTTTGTCTCAGGCAGTCTAGGAAAATTGCTCTAAAAACAAAAGAAACTTGATAGGAGTGAAAAAACTATGGATCACATATTCCTAAATTAGAATTAATCAGTAAGTCAACCAATTAATTGTTACACATCATCTCTGTCTCTGTTGGTGTCCTGTGCATTTTACATATTACTTTACAAAAATGATCTTTGTCCTCATAGAGTCTGAATATGAGTGGATGATAAAGAATAACCTAAATGAAATGGTGGATTGAACTCTGATGTATTCTTTTTCTCAGCAGACAAGGGCCTGATATACAGGGACAAAGGTGAAGGGTATAAATTCTTTCTAAGAAAAAAAAAGGAAAGGAAAAAAAGGAAAGAAAAAAAAAGGAAAGGGGAAAATTATGTCAATTACGGAAGTGTGTTCTTGACTATCAGAGGCAATTAACCATTTATGTTAAATTTCACGGTATAGTTAGCTAGGAGAAATACAGCAATTTACATAGTTAGAACTGTGCATCTTTTGTGGTGATCCTTCTCATTCCAGAATATTATACAGTACACGGAAAACAGTAATTGCTCACTAAATAGCATGAATGAATTGGATGTCTAATTAATTTTCTAAACTGTCCAGGAACCTCATTTCTTCTTCTTCCTCATTTCTTCTTCTTCCTCATTTCTGTCCAGGAACCTCATTTCTTCTTCTTCCTTTTTTTTTTTTTTCACCTTACAGCTGAGAAGATGGCCAATAAGACTCAGACAGTAGTGATAGAATTTGTATTCACGGGCTTTCCTCACTTGCGGGAAGGTGGGCTTCTGTTTTTTATTCTCCTGCTTCTCATCTACCTGTTCATCATCATTGGGAATCTTATGGTTTTCTTTGCTGTCAAACTGGATTCCCGCTTGCACACCCCCATGTATTTCTTCATCAGCGTCCTCTCCTTCCTGGAGATCTGGTATACCACGACCACCATCCCCAAGATGCTCTCCAACCTAGTCAGTGAGCAGAAGACCATCTCCCTGGCTGGTTGCCTCCTGCAGATGTATTTCTTTCACTCCCTTGGCATCACTGAGGTTTGCTTGCTCACCACCATGGCTATGGACAGATACCTGGCCATCTGCAACCCCCTCCGCTACACCACAGTCATGACACCTCAGCTCTACAGTCAGCTGACTCTGGGCTGTTGCTTCTGTGGCTTTTTCACGCCACTCCCTGAGATTGCTTGGATAGCCACACTGCCATTTTGTGGTCCAAACCAAATTCAGAATATCTTCTGTGACTTTGATCCCATCCTGAATCTGGCGTGTATGGACACTGGCACAATTATATTAATCAAGATCGTGGACATTGTGCATGCTGTGGAGATCATCACAGCTGTAATGCTTGTGGCGTTGGCTTACGTCCGGATCATTGCAGTAATCCTAAGAATCCGTTCTGCTGAAGGGCGCCGAAAGGCCTTTTCCACCTGTGCTTCCCACCTTGCTATTTTCTTAATATTTTTTGGAAGTGTAGCTCTGATGTACCTTCGTTTCTCTGCAAAGTACTCCTTCTTCTGGGACACAACCATCAGCTTAATGTTCGCAGTGTTGTCTCCGTTCTTCAACCCAATTATCTACAGTCTGAGGAATAAAGAGATCAAGGAAGCCATAAAAAAGCACATGTGCCACTCTATTATACTCACACATCATATCAAACAAGACAAAAAGCATACTAGTTAATAAAGTGTATCTATGAAAATATCTACATTGCTGTTAGTGTCTCTATTCTGTTGGGCTTATTTTTTCTGTGCAAAGATAGTAAATAAACATTTCACTGTTCTTACTATCCCTGTGAATTTGTTAATAGTAAATGTCCTCAAAGATTGAGTGACCATAATATCTGAAGAAAGTGGGATAAAATCTCCACAAGTCCTTGTTTTATTATTTTTTAAAATCCAGAGAGAGTCTTAGAAAATTCTTTTTCTGCCTTGATATCTTCTCTAATCTACTGAAATAGAAATAAACATACTTTCTCTGTTTTTATAAACCATTTTCTGGGACCTCTTTAGCATAATGTTTTAAAGTTTCATTTCAGAATATTACAGGGGTACATAAGTTTTAGTTACACAGTTTGCTTTGTACAGATTGAGTCAAGGTTACAAGTGTGTTCTTTACCCAGATAGTGTGCATTGTACCCATTAAGTGTGAGTTTACCTATCCCCTCCTCCCCCTCCATCTGCTTCATTTTACTTCCATATGTGTGCATAAGTGTTCATCAATTAGTGTTGATTTAGTATTGAGTACAAGTAGTGTTTATTTTTCCTTTTTTTTTAATTTTATTTTTGGGGATTCATTGAGGGTACAAAGAATTAGTTTACACTGATTGCATGTGTTAGGTAAAGTCCCTCTTATAGTTGTGTCTGACTTCCAAGAGGCGTGCCATACATCATGACCCCCCAGCCCCCTCCCATCCCTCCTTCCTGCTCCCTCCGTGTATTAGGTCAACTACTGCCTTCATATTAGAATTGAGTGCATTGGATTCTTGCTTTCCATTCTTGTGATGCTTTACTAAGAAAAATGCATTCTACCTCAATCCAGGTTAATACAAAAGATCTAAAGTCTCTATCTCTTTTAATGGCTGAATAATATTCCATGGTATACATATACCACAACTTGTTAATCCATTCCTGGGTTGGTGGGCATTTAGGTTGTTTCCACATTTTGGCAACTGTAAATTGAGCTGTGATCAACAGTCTAATACAAATGTCCTTATGATAAAATGATTTTTTTCTTCTGAGTAGATGCCCAGTAATGGAATTGCAGGATCAAATGGGAGGTCTAGTTTGAGTTCTTTGAGGACACTCCATAGTTCCTTCCAAAAAGGTTGGATTAGTTTGCAGTCCCACCAGCAATGTAACAGTGTTCCCTTCTCTCCAAATCCATGCCAGCATCTGCAGCTTTCAGACATTTTGATGTGGGCCATTCTCACTGGGGTTAGGTAATATCTCAGGGTGGTTTTGATTTGCATTTGTCTCATGATTAGGGCCGAGGAGCATTTTTTTCATATGTTCATTAGCCATTCATCTGTCTTCATCAGAGAAGGTTCTATTCATGTCTCTTGCCCAGTGATATATGGGATTATTGGCTCTTTTTTGTTGTTGTTGATTAATTTGAGTTCTCTGTAGAACCTAGTTATCAAGCTTTTGTCTGATTCATAATATGCAAAGATCTTTTCCCATTCTGAAGATTATCTATTTGCTTTGGTTATTGTCTCCTTATCTCTACAGAAGCTTTTTAGTTTAATTAAGTCGTGTTTGTTTTTTTTTGTTGTTGTTGTGATTGCTATGGAAGTCTTCTTCATAAAATCTTGCCCCAGACTGATATCTTCAAGTGTTTTCTTCAAGAATTTTTACTGTTTCATGTCATAGGTATAAATCTTTTGTCCATCTTGAATCAATGTTTTATGAGTGGTGAGAGGTGCAGGTCTGGTTTCAGTTCTCCCAGCACCATTCACTTTTCCCAGCACTATTCATTGAATACAAATTCATTGCCCCAGGGTATGTTCTTGTTTGGTTTATCAAAGATCAGGTGTCTGTAAGATATCTATCTCATGGTTTTCTATTCAGTTCCAGATGTCTATGTCTCTATTTTTGTGCTAATATCATACTGTTTTGACCACTATGGCCTTGTAGTATATCCAAAAGTCTGGTAGGTTGATGCCCCTGGTTTTGTTTTTATTACTAAGAATTGCCTTGGCAATATAAGATTTTTTCTGGTTCCATGCAAAACAAAGAAGTATTTTTTCCAGTTCTTGAAAGTATGATGATGGTACTTTAATGGGGATTGCATTAAATCTATAGATTGCTTTGGGAAATATACACATTTTAATAATGTTGGTTCTTTGCAACCATGTGCATGGTATATTCTTCTATTTGTTAATATCTTCTGTTATTTCTTTTCTTAGGGTTTTGTAGGGGTTGTAGGGTTTGTAGGGTTTTAGGGTTTTGTAGGGTTTGTAGGGTTGTGTAGGGGTTGTAGGGTTTGTAGGGTTGTAGGGTTTTGTAGGGTTTGTAGGGTTTTGTAGATATTTGTTAATATCTTCTGTTATTTCTTTTCTTAGGGTTTTGTAGGGGTTGTAGGGTTTGTAGGGTTGTAGGGTTTTGTAGGATTTGTAGGGTTTTGTAGATATTTGTTAATATCTTCTGTTATTTCTTTTCTTAGGGTTTTCTTTATAGAGATCCTTCACTTCTTTTGTTAGGTATATTCCTAGTTATTTAAGTTTTTTGAAGCTACTGTGAAGTGAATTGTGTTCTTGATTAACTTATCAACTTGGCTGTTATTGGAATACACAAAGGCCACTGATTTGTGGATATTGGTTTTATATCCTGAGACATTACTGTGTTTTTCAAAATGACTTCCAGGAGTCTTCTTGTTGAGTTTTGGGGGCACCCTTATTTTTCCATTGTTGTGTTACTTTACTTAGATGAATGGTCTCCAGTTCCTTCCAGGTTATTCGTAAAGGTAATAGAGCACCATTTTTTAATGGCTAAGTAGTCTCCACAGTCTACATATACCACATTTTATTAATCTATTCGTGTATTGGTGGGCACCTGGATTGTATCTAAATCTTTGCAATTGTGAATTGCAATAAATTGCTACAAACCTTTGAGTACATGTGTCTTTTTGATAAAAATGACTTTTCCTTTGGGTAAATACCTACTAGTGAGATTGCTGGATCAAATGGTAGGTATGCTTTTAGTTCTTTAAGGTATCTCCATGCTACTTTCCATGGAGGCTGTACTAGCATGCAGTTCCACCAACAATGTATAAGAATTCCTTTCTTTCCATATCTATACCTGCATGGGCTGTTTGGGACTTTTTGATAAATGCCATTCTCACTGGAGTTAAGTGATATCTCATTGTGGTTTTGATTTGCATTCCTCTGACGATTAGAAGTGTTAAACATTTTTTCATGTGTTTGTTGGCTATTACCATAGGTTCATTTGAAAAGTTACTGTTCATGTCTGTTGTTCACATTTTAATGGGATTTTTGATTTTTTTTTCTTGATGATTTGCTTGAGCTCTTTGTAGTTTCTGGTTATCAGCCCTTTATGAATCTGTGGCTTACAAATATTTTCTCCCATTCTATAGCTTGTCTATTTCTTATGTCATACTTTACATATTTTATATGTCTCTCTAATTTGTAATCTATTCACTCTAAAGTAGGTATCTTGTTTTGTTCCTATCTATATTTCCAATGCCTGATAGAATGCTTTCCCCATAGAAACTCTCAATAATGGTTTGTGTTTGCTGAAAAAATAAACAAATGATTAATGGCAGTCTTTATCTCTTGAAGGTATAAATTATAAAATACTCAGACTATTTTCACATTCAACAGAAAGTGTCAGGGGAGAGGGAAAATGGGTAAAGACTAGACAAGATAATAAAAACTGGGTATATTTGGACATAAAAACAATTTTTTAACATAAAACTGAAGCCATGGAATAGATAACTCAATTAAATTATAATTGGCATAGCAGGACTTTCATTTATACATTGGGAATATAGTCTCTAAAATATAGCAATTAAGCTTCATGGCTTCATTATGGTTCTGAAGGCAACAATATGTTTAGTCCCAGAACTTGACTCTATTTCCTATCTACTTCTTTTCTACTGAAAAATCATATTTTTTGAGCTTTTAAAAATTTCCCTGAGTGTGATCTGTCACCAAATATGCTGCTTTTATAAGTCTTCTAGTAATTGGGACTTAGATAATTTCCTCTGAGTTTTCTGTACTCAGAGGTAATTATTAGTGATGGAAGTATGAAGCAACTTTATGTAAGATTTGCTAATAAGACATTGCAAAATCATTCATTAAGAGATAATCGGGGGGCGGAGCCAAGATGGCGAACTGCAGCCAGCTTTTTACAGAAGCTCCCGTCCAGAAGGAGGCTGAAAGGACAGAAGCTTAGCAAATTAGCTGATGGTTTGGAGCAGAGGCAAGAGAGAAGATTGAAGAGCGTACT
>CAUYTI010014086.1:0-10626 GCA_963575145.1 Galago senegalensis | reverse complement strand
AGATGGAGACTTTACCTCTTATGTGTTTACATGGATGGAGCTGAAACATATTCTTCTTAGGAAAGTATCTCAAGAATGGGAGAAAAAGTATCCAATATACTCAGCCCTACTACGAAACCAATTTATGGCTTTCTCATGAAAGCTATAACCCATTTATAGCCTAAGAAGAAGGGGAAAGGGGAGAGGGAGGGGAGGGGAGAGGATGGGTGGAAGGAGGGTAATTGGTGGGACCACACCTATGGTGCATCTTACAATGGTACATGTGAAATTTACTAGGTGTAGAAGATAAATGTCTTAACACAATAACTAAGAAAATGTCATAAAGGCTATGTTAATCAGTTTGATGAAAATATTTCAAATTGTATATAAAACCAGCACATTGTACCCTATTAATGCACATAGCTATGATTTAATAAAAAATAATAAAAAATAAAATGTATACATGAGAACCTAACAGGAAACTGACAAGTCCCTATTTGCCAAAACAAATAACTAAATGTTTAGGTACTATATGCCTTCCCTCAGAAAATGATGTCTTTTCTTTGTTGGAGTTTATTGTACCCTTCAGGTAGGCACATTAGAAGTCACTTCCCAATTTCCCGCAGCAAATCCATAATCACAAATGGAACGCATGTGCAAGATTTGACTAAAAGCAGATACACCAATCACACAAAGAAGTGACAACTGAAGACTCTCTCCTCAAAGAAGATGTGAAGCAAAAAGAAAAGTGTTAGGAAGGAGAATGTTTTATTCCTCCCTAGCCTTTCTACCTCTTTTTTGTCCTGCCAACAAGGGAGACTTGGGGATTTGTTTTTGATGTTTTCTCCATTTTCTAGTACCAGACATCTGGGTAATGAGCATCTTGGCTCTCTCACCTTGATTTCCTTTCTCTATGAAGACTTAAATTCAGGACAAAGAGAAAGATGGAAGATGCTACCTAGTTCACAATCCTAAATGTCTGGCCCCAACGGTCTTTCCTGAGTTGGCCATACAGCTGTCAAAATCTGGTTCTCTGATGGCTGTGGTGTTTTCTTCTCATTTAATAACTTTAGTCACCACAGTGGGGTAAAAAGTGGTTCATAGAGGTGACATCTAGTACAGATTTCTGGTTAATATATCATCTAGTGCCATAAAGTCTCTACAATCGCAGCGTGCAAATATGACTGCCAAAAATCCTCCATCCTCTATAAGGCATGCCACTTATAATATCAAAAAGCAGAGACTATTCCTTTCCTTCTTAAACTAGTGATGACCTTGAGAATTGCTTTGACTAATAGAATGTGACAGAAGTGATATTCTGAAACTCCCGAGCCCAGAGAACTTCAGAAGACTGGCAATGTCTGCTTTCTCACTCTTGGAGCCTGGACACCAGGCTGTAAGAAAATGCAAAAAAAAAAAAAAGAGAGGCCCCAAGGGATGTTAGGCTATCTTGGACATCCCAGCCACAGCTAGGCTCTCCGTTGAAAGCAGCTACATGATGATCCCAGGTGGTGTCACATGATGTTAAGGGTCTGGCTAGTTGAGCTCTGCTGAAATTCCTGACTAATGAAATTAGGAGAAATAATAAATTGTGGTTTTAAGCCACTAAGTTTGGGGGTGGGACATTATGCCAAAACGGATAATTAAACACTCTCCTTCACTCTCAACTAAAACCTCACAGAGTACAGCAGTTCGGATTCTGCTTGGGGCAGGGAAAACAGTAAGAAACTGTCTGTGTTACAGCAGAGTGTACTAACTGCTATTAATAATAATGATCTTAAGCCGTTGTGATGGGTTAAATGCTACTTAAGGAAATAGGAATGCCTTGCCTGAGCTTGTCTGATATATTTTAGACATAATCCCACTTGAATCTATTGAAATTTTGAATATTAGAATAGCAACTTTAAGCATAAGTATCAGGACTCTGGAACATTGGCTTATATGGGAAGCTTCATCCCTGAGGAAGCTAGACAAATGGTTTGTTGTTATATAGAAGAATTACTCTTGCCTTGAGATCAAAGAGCCTGAGAAAACACATGAGTTTAGGGCTTGCAGATGGAAGACCAAACTTAATGTGAAAGACATCGCAAAATAAAGGGTTAGAAGGAGAGCCTCTGAGCCCTAAAGAAACTCCGTGAATACCCTACTGTCTATCCTGACCTCACCACCAAATGATGTGCTCTTACGAGAGGGTGTGTTTGTTTTCTTTAGGAGTTGGACTAAATTATTTACCCTCTATTTACTCAGTTAAACAACAAAACAGAATCCCACTTTCTCTCCTCTCAGTTAGACACTAAAGAGTTTTGTTTGAGTGAAGAACATCACTTTCCCCTCTGGACACTGGAACTGTCCAGCTGATGCCATCGTGCCACCAGGGGAGCACAGGTCCATATCTACCAGGCTGGGGATGCTCCTGTTGCATTACTTCCCTAGGCCTGATGTAACACAGGGTACTAAAACCACAGAAATTTATTGCTTCATAGCCTGAAGGCTAGAAGTCAAGGATGGAGTTGTCATCTTTGGCACCTTTCTGAGGGCTATGAGGAGATGATCTATCCCAGGCCCCTTCCCTCAATTCTGATGCTTTTCTGGAATCTGTGACACTCCATGGTTACAGATGCACACTCCAATCTCTGCCTTTGCCTTACATGACATTTGTCCTGTGCTCATCTCCTCATGTCCATATTTTACTATTATACCCACCCATCCTGTTGGATTAGGGTCCACCCTGGGGATTTGTAACTATGTTACCTCTGCAAAGACCTTATCTCCACAATAGTCACATTCTGAGGTGCCAGGGGTAAGGACTTCCACATATCTTCCTTGCAGGACACAATTCAAACCATAACACCCAGAGCAGTTAGAATTTGCTATTTCAGCCTACACAACCCTGGAGTATGAACATCCTTGGAAATAGCAAACCTCGCAGATGCCTATGCTGATGTCGCCCAGAGATTGACTCAGGCTCCTCATTCTATCTTAGCCTGCCACTTGCAGAGAAAGAGCCCCATCAGTTGTCCTTGCATCCCTTACTAGTCTGGGCCCCTGGCTGGCCCTCCCCCTGCCCCACTCCCTACTTGCCTGGCTCTCCATTTCCTCCACAAGCATCTCCTCAGTGCCAGCTGCCCGGGTTCACTGCCAAACCTCAGTCCTCTCCAGAGTTTCTTCCACCAATGAGATCCAGACATTGAACTTAAAGGGCTCATTTGGGGGGTGAGGGTTGGTTGGATATTGTTGTTTTTTGGTTTTGAACTGTTGTTTTTTTTTTTAGTGTCTCTTTCCAAAGAAGAAAAGACACAATATCTAAATGACAAAATGATATTATCCCTTACTTAAGAACTTTAGGGTAAAAAATAAGTCCTCAGGAATCTGGCAGGAATAGCCACTTAACAATTCAGAGACTGTTTTGGTGCACACGCCTTCCTACTAGTTAATTCTTCTATACTAACAACTGCTTTGGGCACCATAAACTATGTACCTGTTTTGACTAAAAGGAGTTGCATGGTGAGTGGTAAGGCTTATCTAAATCGAGTGCACACCGCAGGTGCTGTCACTATGATAGACAGAAAGGCAAGGCATAATCCCAGTGACTCCTCCATGAAGCACAGACAGAGGCTCAACCTGATCCCTCAAGGAATGACAGGGAAAATAAGCTGAAAGACCAATTAGCTCTTTCTGTAGAATTCTGAACTTATTGGTTGGATATTTTCATTTCTTCCACTTCCTGACTCACCAGGTAACAGCCAGGAGCTGACAGAACCCAGTACTTCCTCCCAGTGCCATCTGATGCTTTTGGTAGAAGAGCTGCCTGACTTCACTGCACTAAGAAATGTGTTATATCAACCTGACCCAGAGCCTTTCTTTTCTTCTAGAGAGCTAAAAAAGATGGTACATTTCCAGTTACATTTTTCTAAATGCAGGGGGGAAGGCATGTGGGGAAAAGTGGTACTTCTTTCAAATGTTGCCCATCAGTTGTGGGCGGCCCACTTTGTCATCACCCCGTGTTAGGCCCTGTGGAAGACACACAAAAAGAAGCCCTGTGCTCTGGTGGCTCAGGATTCCGCGTCTAGTATAGTGGACAGAATAGACAAGACTCTGCTATAAGAAGAAAAAGTCTTAATGATACTGTTATTTCTTCAGATGTGATGAAATTATCTCTTTATTTTTAGCAAGACTAAAAGCACTACCTTTGGGGTTGGGGGTTTTATCAGCTCTAGGGATAGATATACCACTGGACACTCTTCTGTCTGGACTCTTCATTTAGCATCCTTTGTAAGCAATGAGATATAACTGACGGGAAACTAAGTAGGCTTCAGAGCCTCATCTTTAGTGATATTTAAGGGCTAAGACAAGGAATGAGTAAGTATATAGCGTGAGCTGCACAGTTATGTAATACCGAGATTGTGTGTCCCCAAAGTGGAGCTAAACAAAGGCCAGTGTGACAGAAGCTGGCAAAAGATCATGACCAGGGTAAGGGAGTCGGTGGGTAGTTCTAGGAAAATATGTTTCCTCAGTGTCCTGGGGGTGATGTTTACAGTGTTCAAATGCACTACCCTGGACACGGTACCCACTCCTCCTAACTGCACGCTTTGTACATGGACAAGCTATCCTATGATAAGGCCACCCAAGGTGCTTCACTCCCAGAACAAGGGTCCGTCACCAAAGGGCCTCACCATCCAAGCAACCAAAGTTAATTCCCAAGAAGTAGAGCAAGTGCATCTAGGAGGTGAAGCCCATGTCAATCACTTGGCTGTTGTGTCCCCTCTATTATCTTTGCCCATACATGCCATTTCTTCCCTCCAGTCGACTTCAATTAAATTTGACCTAAAGATTGTTAATAATTATCACTATTATTTAAAAAAATGTTTTCTGATAGTGCTTTTTTATTTTTTCTGAACCATTTTCACACATATTAGTTAATTTAATCTTGTTCATCTTCCGCCTGTGACCCGCCAGGTGCTAGATATTGTCGGGACCACAAGCAACACAGCTTAGCACATGCACGGAGTTGCTAATCTCTTTCTCCCTTTGCTTTTTCTAGCCATTGTGACCAATCCATCAGGCACAGATATCAGAGATGGGACAGGGCTCCATTCTGGGAGGAGAAAATGGAAAATTTGTGTCTCTTTCCACCCTGAACCTCCTGGAATTACAGGAGGGATCACAAAATGCTGCCAGCCCCTGGGATCACAGAGCTGCTGTCCTCCTTTCTAGAGGGCCCTGATGGCACTGTTTCCAGTCTTAAACGCATCCACACCCTAATTCCTCTGCCTTCTCCAGGTTCCTGAATGTTGTATTTCGGCTCTCAGATGGGTTTGCCACTCCTCCCAATTTAGCAACATCTGAAAATTTAATTAGCGGGCGGTTGTCTCCCTCTTCCACATAATTAATGAAGATGTTAAAATAAAACTGGATTAAAAATTTATTATACTATAATTTTCAAATCATTGCCACAGTTACTAGATAAGCTCTAACAAGGCAGGAGGGAGTACCTTGAGGGGGCGAGAGTGCCTAGGCCATCACCATCCTCCCTCCAAGCCAAAGGCACAGGGGAGAGAAATTTGTCTGGGAGTCTGTCACTAACTATTAATAGTAGAAAGTCCCTCATGATAATCCCTCCTATAAGTGCTAGAAAACACCAAGGGAGGGTGGCACCCATAGCTCAGAGGGTAGGGGACTGGCCACATGTACCAAGGTTGGTGGGTTTGAACCCACCAGGCCCCAGGTTAGCCTGAGCCTGCTAAACAACAGTGACAACTACAACAAAAAAAATAGCTGGGTGTTGTGGTGGGCACCTGTCATCCCAGCTACTTGGGAGGCTGAGGCAAGAGAATCACTTAAGCCCAAGAGTTTGAGGTTGTTATGAGCTGGGATACCACAGTACTCTACTGAGGTCAACAGCTTGAGACTCTGTCTTAAAAAAAATAAAATAAAAAACACCAAGGGAACCTCAGCTCAAATCACTAAAGGAGCCAGGGGGATTTTCATGTGAGGATTGAACAAAGGCAGTGATCCATTAGAAAGGAAATGAAGACTGAAGAGGGGCAACCTCTCTCTTACTATATATTATAATGCTAGTAAGAACAAGCTTTTCTTACGGGTTGAACAAAACATAGGATTAGGTCAATTCATGCAATTCCAGGAAGTACTTCTTTGTAAATATCTATTCTTGGTTAATGAAAACAACTAACTCTAAACAAAAACTGATCAATCGTAAGGAAGAGGAATTTCTATCATTTAAAAACAGTAGGCCATGAGGGAAATCCGTGCTTTATTTTCTCTCAGACCATTCCCCACCAATCCCATTGTGGCTCTGGCCTTAACCCCATTTCCATTGTTGATTGTGACCTGGCCCCTCTCCTCTGTATCTTGTGCTTTCTTCTTCTTTACTCTGACTTCCATGACCTCACACCCCTCATTCAGTGCCTCCTTCAGCTTGGTTCTTCCTGGGGTCACTCTGTCTTGCATCCTTTCAGCAATAATAAACACAGCCCCTCACTTGCTCCAGCAGACAGATAGACCCCACCTGGCCCTGAGACATTCTGGTGCAGGCAGCTCTGCTCTGTCACTCAGGACCTGCCATCCCCTGCCGTCAGTGCCCACCCCGCGGGGAGCAAACACTGTAAGTACTTTTGTGGTGGATGCACACAGAATGGATTATTGAATAGACTATTGCCTATTTAGGAGACCCATCTTAGCTTTCACAGAACACATATTAAAGAGGTAGTTATACTTGTGAAGCCTTTTCAAAGAAATAAATGTAGAAGAACATAATCCATGAATCTGATTTGATTCCAAAGTCCTTTTGTTATGTCCAACACATGACTTGGTCAAATCATGCATGACCAGACCTCCACGCTGGCTCAGTATCGCACATTCCAGGTCAAGTTTGGTACCAGATACATTACTTTTAACATTTGAGCTCTTATGGTTCTTTACCTCAATGTATTAGAAAGGGAAACCTGTTTTGTTTAAAAAAAAAAAAGATAAAAGAAAAAAGAAATAAAAGACAAAGTAGTGATTCACGCAAGGGAATACCTTGAAACAGGTATAATTTATAAAACAAAATACCCTTAATATGACAGCAGTCAATTTAGCCTGATATAAAAGAGGGTCTGTGTTTTCTTTCATTTATATTTTTATGATATGTAATGTCTTTATAATTTCACCACTCCACATCAAAGCTGCCAACCGCTGAGTGCCTAAATAAGTAGCATGTGAAGAAAATGAATGAATTGCTAAATGTCCCATTATGTCCACAGAGAATATCCTTCTATTTGGAGTCAAGAATCTTAAATTGAGACGACAAATGAATGGTTTTCACTCCAATGGAGGGAGAGCTTTAGCAACTTTATTACATTCAGCGTTTGAATTGGAATAAGGGGAAAATAGAGAGAGAAATGAAGTTTTAAAAAATAATAAGTGTTGTTGGTGTTGGGTTCTGGCTCTGAATGTCAGTTCCTCTGTGAGACAGAATGACGGGGACCTTAGGGGGCATGGCACATGCATAAAAGCTCCCGGGAGATGGAGCAGAGGGCCTGTCACTGTTGTGATTTCTCCAGCACAAAGAAGCTATTTGGAGAATCTTAACAAGTTCCAACGTGTTTGGCCCAACACATTAGGGCTGACATCAAAAATTGAAAAGCAAAGAATGTGTCGGGCTGGTTAAAGAAAATCACAATAATCAGCAGCATTTAGGGCACTTAGCCACAGACACCCAGAGGGCCCCAAGGCAAGGGATAAGAAATGGGGGAGTAGTCACTGCAACACCGTGCAGGAGCACGTTGACCTTAAAAATCTACCAGCTTGCGTCAGAGGGAAACAGGATGAAAACTAGAGCAAGGATGATGCAGCTACTGATGGGTGTGCACTGAGGCAACCAATGCTACAGAGGTTCACTCCCGTCCTCTGAAGGCCTCAGCATTTAAAACTCTATTTTTCATGTTCCAGATGTCATCTCTCTCATATCTTTCTCTTACCATCTGCAAATTTGCAAAGAGACTTTCTCTCAGCAGCGCGATGCTTGTTCTGCAATTGACGGTGGAGGAGAAATGGGCTCAAAAGTGCACTTGGCAACAACCATTCCCTAAATGCTTAAATGGCACCAGACAAGGTGCTGTAGTGGCCTCCAGATGAGGAGACAGGCATTTTCTGCGTAAGACATTTAGCCTACTGGTCAGGAATTAACCCACAGGCAGTGTACGACCAAAATGAGTGAGATGTACCTGAATAGGTCATCACTTGGTGAGTGGCAGGTGAGTGGTTAGAATCAAGTCAATTGTTTTATCCCCTGAAGTGAGATTGACCTGACTATTTGTGACTGTGTGAGAACACATATGTATCATATAATATGCACGTAGTCAGATCATGGTGGGGAGAGGATCACCCTCCTACACCCCTTAGAGTCTACATTTTTGTTTTTTTTTTTAAAGAAAAAATGTTCATGGAGACAATCTAGGAAATTCTGAGGATCATCTTCAATGCTATAGGGAGAATAGCATTTTACTGTTCTCACTGTGAAAATATTCTCTATATGTAGCAAATATAGTGTTACATTGCAGCATAATGTATGTAACCTTGAATGTAAGATTGGAACCTTGAAAACTGTTATTTTAAGACAACGGAATCAGTTGGACAGGCTGTTCCTCTCCGGCCTCAGTTTTTAATTGCAGAAGCAAGCAGTTCAGATTACAGAATTTCTGAATTCCCATCAGTCTCATATTGCATGGTCTTTGATAATATTAATACTGATGTCAAAACTACACGATAATAGCACATAATAGTCAGCAAGCTTGTCAGCAATCATTTGCTAAATGCTTAAATGCCACCGGACAAGGTGCTAAGTGGTTTATGTACTATACCTCATTTATCCTCACAGTAACTTAATAAAAAATAATTATTATTCTCATTTTTGTAAATAAAGAAAAGTGAGTTTCCCAAGATGACATACTGTGTGGGTGGCAGTATTGAACTTATGACTCACGTATAACCCCCCAAAGCTGTGTTTCTAATTTAAAAACACATCATTGAGCATTTAATTTTACCTAGCATAGTAGGTGGGGAGGGCAACCTATACGAGACTGGCTCTGAAGCAGAAATGTTTTCAAGAAATACTTACAATATTATTGAAGAGAAAAGACCCACACGAAAAAGAGAGAATCATACAATGTATGTGTGTAAGTGCCAGACTGCATAAATCAGTCAATAAGAACTATAGGATTTAGGAAAGAGAAAATCATTATTAGTTAGATACTAGCAACAAACCTAGCTGGAAAGGGTTTCGTGACATTGGGTTTTCAAAGGAGAGGAAACAAAGCAGATAGGCTGGGGAGAGGATTTTCCGGTAGGGAAAAGTGCATTAGCAAAAGCAAACACTGGAATTACTGTGGCATGAACAGAGGACAATGAAGAGATAAGCTTATACTTCCTAGTTTGAAGAAAACTCTTAAAGCTTCATATTTTGCAAAACTCAAAAAAATTAATATATTTTTCTTGTAATAGAGAAGAGTACAGAGATAAAAAAATTCATTGTAATTAATGATTAATTTATTTATTGTTGCCAAATATTATCAGCAGTTCTGGCCATACAATATTATGTCAGATCAGTACTTTCAAGCCTATGATTGGTGGGACACAGGCATTAAGATCCACCTGTCCAGTAATGGAGCTTCATACCTATCATCCCAACACTTTGGAAGTCTGGGGCATGAAGATTGCTTGAGGCCAGGAGTTCAAGATTACCTAAGCTATTTAGCAAGACTTTAGCTCTAATAGGAAAAAAACAAACATGTTGGTTGCGGTAGCTCACATCTGTCATCTTAATACTCTGGGTGGCCAAGGTGGGAGGATCCCTTGAGCTCAGAAGTTCAAGATAAACCTGAGCAAGGGTAAGATTCCATCTCTACTTTAAAAAAAAAAAAGTAGAAAAATTAGCCAGGCTTTGTGGTGAGCACCTGTAGTATTAGCTACTTGGGAGGCTGAGGCAGGAAGATAGCTTGAACCCAGGACTTTAAGACAGAATGAGACTCCGTCCAAAAAAAAAAAAAAAATAGCCACAAGTGTAGTGCCATGCCTATAATCCTAGCTACTTAAAAGGCTGAGGTGTGAGGATCACTGGGGCACAGGAGTTCCTGCAGTGAGGAATGACACAATGATTACTCCACTCTAAACAGGTTGACAAAGTAAGACTCTATTTCTAAAAAGATTTAAAAATTGAAAAAAAAAAAAAATGAATCAACCAAGTCCTCTTGGCAAAAAAGCAGGTTAAGTAATTCTTACCACAGACCCACTGAATCAATTTCTGCTAAATGAACCCAGGAATTGCATGTCTAAATTCTTCCAAATTATTTTTTTAAAAAAGCTATTATAGTATAGTTTCACAGAATCAAATGCACAGATTTTAAGTAATTAGTAGGATGAATTTTGACAAATGTATGCCCCCAGGTAACCTGTCTCCCAACAAAGGAGCACGAACATTTCATCACCCCTGGAAGTTTCTTGTGTTCCTTTGCTATCAGTTCCCTGTTGCTTCATGTAACCTCTGATCTGCTTTCCAATCTTCATAGATTAGTTTTGCTAGAACTTCCTATAAATGGAATCACACAGGGTGTACTTTCTGTGCCTGACTTCTTAACATAAAATCTGCTA
>CAUYTI010014084.1:0-10545 GCA_963575145.1 Galago senegalensis | reverse complement strand
GTACACCTAAGGTGGCGGGTTCGAATCCCCAGCCTGGACCCGCCAAACAACAATGAGGGCTGCAACCAAAAAATAGCCAGGAGTTGTGGTGGGCGCCTGTGGTCCCAGCTACTTGGGAGGCGGAGGCAAGAGACTCGCTTGAGCCCAGGAGTTGGAGGTTGCTGTGAGCTGTAATGCCATGGCACTCTACCCAGGGGGACAGCTTGAGGCTCTGTCTCAAAAACAAACAAACAAACAAAAAAAAAAACTTGAAAATCACATTTATCCTGTAAGTTAGAGCCCCAAAGCTGCATTTTATTAAAAATATTTCTTCCCTGCCCCCTCTCCCCTGCATAAGGACATTTTTCTACCTGCATTTGCCACATTATTTTACTTGTACTTGTATATATTTCTTCATAGAAATTATAATATTTATCATATTTGTTGTAAAATCTTGTCAGTCTGTTTTGCTATCACTGGTAAACTACAAAGTATTTATCAACACGATCAGTCTCTTAATATTAATCTATTTTTCATCCAAAAGATCATATATAAAATATTAAAATATTTCAAACACTAAAGAACCTACACTTCAGTATAAAGAACTACCCAACAAAAAATATACTTCCAAATCTTAAAAAGCAGTCACTCTTAGGAGTTGTGTATCTCTCCAAAAACTTGTTTCACAAAATTCATATAAATTTATATTCATAAAATTCATAAAAATTCATATTTAAAAATAATAAGAGCCAACTGTGTACATGGTACTGAACTGTTTTTCCCCCTCAAAAGCACACTTTGGTGAAACTTCATGTTGGTCCATTTATATCAACAAAATTATTTTGTTTCCTTTAAAATCATTTATTATTCTATTATTGACCACTTTTGAACTTAGTTGTTATTAATAGGCCTACACACACACACACATACGCGCATAGAAGTTTAGATTTTGCCTTTACAACACAGTGCTTCAATAACTATGCTCTTGTCTTTGGCTTTGCTTAACTGTGAAAGTGGATTTCAATAATAAAAGTGTAAAAATGAAAAAAGAAACCCAGATCAATCTGTATGCATATTTATATTTTGCATTATATGTTACAAAATTATTCTCCAAATTGCTTTCCCTGATTTATACTCCTACTAACTTTTTTTTTTTTTTTGAGAAGGAGTTCCACTATGTCACCCTGGGTAGAGTGCTGTGACATCACAGCTCACAGCAACCTCAGACTCTTGGGTTTAAGTGATTCTCTTGCCTCAGCCTTCTGAGTAGCTGGAACCACAGGGGCCCCCCACAATGCCAGGCAATTTTTTTTTGGTTGCAGTTGTTATTGTTGTTAAGCAGGCCCAGGCTGGGCTCGAACCTGCTACTCACTGAACTACGGGCGCTGACCCAAACCTACACTCCTACTAACATTTTATAAGTCAGTTTTTTTTCTCTCATAAGCTCAGTAATATCATGTATTACTATTTTTGGTTTATTTTCTTTGCATGATAAGAAGACTTAAATTTTTTATGAGTGAGCTCACTCATGAATACATTCTGAGTTTTACACATTTTCTGTGTTTATGACATATCATTTTACCTTAAGTTTCTCTCTGTTTATATCCTTACCTATTCTATTTTCTGCTGTGTTTGGGTTTCTTCTTTTGCTGCTTTTTAGTTGCTCTTTACTTGCTTGTCAGTTTACCTTCAATATTTTGATTGACTTCCAGTGTTTTATCATTCAGTTTACATTTGAAAATTTTATATAATCAAAATTGTATAGTAAATATTATAGAGTTCTAGCATAAATTCATTTTTACTTGAATTATCAGTTATTCAACTGCTACTTATTGACTAATTTTCAGCTTTCACATTGATTTTTTAAAAAATATTTTAATACCACCTTCTTAGTAAAGTGTCATGTACAAAAGAAAAGTTCACAAATTGTGCTGGCAGTTTGTTAAGTTTTCCCAAACAGAGCCCAGAGGAAATGCCTTGCAGCTGCAGCCCAGAACCTCCTCCTGCACATCTCACACCTTGGCTGAGATTAACCTTGCCTCTGATTTCTACCAGCGTGGGCTTGTCTACCAGGTGGTTTGCAAACTTTACTTAGGTGAAATTATTCATCAGGTATTTTTTTATTTCAAAAAGGGAACAAATATTTTAGTTACATGTATCGATTTTGTTATCCTTGAGCCAGAGTTGTAAGTGCCCATCACTTTAATGGTATCATTGTATCCATTAGGTAGGTTTTCAGTCATCCCTCCTCACCTACCTCTGCTTGATTTCCACCCAGTTTGTTTCCCTCTGTGCTCACCAGTACATGTACTGTTTGTTTTCCATTCTTTAGATGCTTCACTTAGGATAATGGTCTCCAGTTCTACCCAAATTTCTGCAAAAAGCCTTTATTCATCCTTCCTCATGATGGAGTAGTATTCCATAGTGTGCACATACCGCATTTCATTAATTTACTCACGAAGTGATGGGTACTTGGGTTGATTCCACATCTCTGCAATTGTGAACTGTACTGTAATAAACATGGAGGCATGGGTGTCTTTTTGATACAATAACCTCTTTTCCTTTTGACAAATATCCAGTAGTGGAATTGCTGGATTAAATGATTGGTCTTCTTTTAGTTCTTAGGGGAATCTGCATGTTGTTTTCTATAGAGGTTGAACTGATTTGCAGTTAATGTGCTGTTATATTTAATATATTTTATGAAATCGTCTATTGTTTCACTTTTTTGTCTGCTGATCCCGTGCAAACATCAAAATTTTATTACTGTGTATTTGCAATATGTTTTAAGATCAGTAAAAATATTATTCTTAATTATCTTTTTTACCATTATATGCTATTTTTATCATTATTATTTATTCCTATTCTTAAATATCCTTATTGTTGAGGTTTAGAGCCAACTTTTTTAAGTGTCAAAAAAATGAAACAAGTAGCCAAGTTAATCATAGATTATTTTGTATGAATTATATATTCACAACATTTATTCTTAGTGACTAAAAGCAATGTATATTGGTGTTCTTTTTTTGGTAAATATCATAAATTAAAATAGTCACAACTTCTTTGCAATTTTTCCTATCAAAAGATATAGTTTATTTTCTAAAGCCTTGAATTCAGGCTGGGTTGTGACTTGAAGTTCAATTGGCTTATGCAAGTTCTAAGCTTGGTCCTAAAGCAACCTTGCAGCTTATACTTTCAGCCTTCTGGTACGAAGCTGTCACCATTCTAGCCTCCTGGAATGTAGCTGTCACCATCCTAGCCTCCTGGAAGATGTGAGACCACATACAGACCTTATCAAGGTCAAAATCACTTTCAGCACAGATGAGCTATTCCAGATGAAAATGACCCAAATTGCCAACCATCAGAAACATGAGTAAATATGTTACTGTTTTATTAAGCCTTTAAGATCTGAAGTGGCTAGTTATAAGGTAATGATCAACTAATGGACAAAGGTTTTTCTATACATCCTGGCCACTTTTTAAGTTTATTTCTATAATTTGTTTTTCTATATCTATTTGTATTTCTATAATCTATGTTTACTTTTATAAAATTAGAAATCTCTATTTCTAAGAGGTTATTATTTGTAAATATGAAAGAAAGGTGGTGTATATTAATTTCATACCTATGCTGATGAGTTTATTTACAGTTTCTGAAAGATTTTGAACTCACATACTTGGATATTCCAGTTATATGTTTACATTATCTTTAAATTAAGAATAATTTTGCTTTTTTTAACAAAGAGGTCCTACACACATATATAGTTTTCATGTTTATTTACATTGGCCAGTACTTCTGGAACAATGTTACATAATAACAATGGTGCCACTATACATATTTTATGCTTTTTGAATGTACTGATACATTTTTAGTGTTCCATTGATAAGCACCATAATGAAAGCATCCATAAATTGCTATTTTATTAAAATTTAAGTAAATCTAATAAAAATATACTGTGAATTTTATAACATGCTTTTTTCTATTAATCTAGACGCTCATGTGTTTTTATAACCGTGGCATGTATGCATTTTTATACACATGCGTGTTATAGACTGTATCATAGGTTGTATACATACACTTTTTAATATTGAATAATTCTTTATTTTGAAAACAAACCCTCACATTTAATGGTATTTCCTAGTTTAGTTTTTTGTTGGAGTCTATTTAATTTGGGACTTTAAAATCAATATTTTTCAATGAGTTTTCTTTCTTTGTACTGATCTGCCTGATTTCCATGTGAAGATATGTGTGATTTTAAAGTAGTTTTACACGTTTGCTCTTAGTGCTCTTAACAAGTTTAAATAGCATCAGCATGATCAAGTCCTTGAAATATTTATAAAAATTCATCTTTAAAAACTTCTGATTCACGGCCTTTGCAGGATATTAGAACTGCAATACTAAGAAAGAGGCTGTTTTTTTTTTTGGACGCGTTTCTTTCTTACCATTAGTCTGTTTATGTTTTCTATTACTTCAAATGTTTGCTTTAGAAATTTGCATTTTTGCAGAATTTTACCTACCTACTCAGCTTTCAAATTTACTTGAAGAAAATGAGGAATTGTTTAGTTCTTTTAATTTCTCTGTGTGTTTGGTTCCCATTTCTTCTGTAACCTTTTGTGACTGCACTATCTCCCATATCCTCTCCTGATTAAGCTAGATTTTATTGTTATGAGATGAAAAATATTTGGATTTACATTATTACTACATTTGTTTCAAATGTGTTTTTTCTTAATTAATTCTATCCTCCACTTTTTTTATATTTCTATTACTTAATAATCAAAACTCCTTGAATTCAATGATTAATTCATTTACTCTTTCTTTTTGTGTGTGAGCTCCGCCCCCCCCACCTTGCTTTCATTTTTCTGTGGTCAGATTGCTCTGAAGTTTTTACTTCCTTTATGGTATGAATACTTTATGCCACAATAAAAAATAACACACACACACAATAAAAAAAAATAACACACATCCACATTCTGAACTAACATATTTTTTTTAAATTTTTTTCACATATTAAACTGCTGTAATTTGCAGAACTGTACTATTTCATATACTTCAAATATTATACATATTGTATAGATAAGTTTAAAATGAGCATTTGTGATCAAGGAAACCTCACACAGGTTTTTAAAAGAATGGCTCATATTTAATGTATTAAAATGAAAACTGCATATTCAAAACATAAAGAAAGCTCCAATTCTAGCCATTCTTTTTTTTTTTTTTATTTTATGCACAAGATGCTCCACTTTCCTTAGTGGAAAAAAAAATCACAAATTTAACACAGACAATAACAACCCTATATAATTGAGTACTAAGAGAAAGATAAGTATTTATCTTTTTCATGGTATGTATTTTCTTGCCATTAAACTAACATGATTTAGTTTTACCTCTCTTCTGACTAGAGAGCTGTGAACACAGGTAACACACATGGGTGTTTATTTCCAAAAGATCTACAAAACTAACATTATTTCTTCTTTGGAATGATGAAAATAATAGTAAAACTTCAAGCAATAACTAAGTTCTCCTAGCTTTGCTTTGAAGAAGGATTTCTTATTCTGAAGACAAACGGAGAGGAGGAACCAGCAGCTTGTTGGCTGTCTGCTAACACTCTTGGCATTCTTGTGGGAGCAACACAAAAAATCTTTCTTTGGTTTGCACTGACACTGGGGATCACTTCATCAATAGAACTTATTTTGTGTACATATAGATGAAAAAAACACAATCTCTTTAGATCTGGGGCTTGGTCACTGGAAAGGCCATTTATAAATCTCTTATTTATTCAATTTCCTGGACCATTCTCAGACTTCCTATAATTCCCTACATTGCACTTTCTAGCTAGTTTGCAAGAATGTTAAACCTTTCTCTGTTCACACATTTCATCATTCATACTCTAGGAGATGTACTTAGGCATAAATTTCTCCCTAGTGAGTTGGAAGTAAAATTTCAACTTCATTTCCCAAGAGTTCCTACCCTCTCTATTTCTCCCCAAAGGAAAATGAAGGAGAAAGAATGGGGAAAGTTGTAAGTTATACTTATACCTGTTTTAACAAATCCATAAGATACTCTGAATCAACTTGGTACTTCACTTCTTATTCATGCATAAGCAAATAAGCCTTTCATCTTGTAAAATTTGTACAATTAATGAATAGTCTGATAGACTTATATGTCATTTATATGTCATCATGATAATATAATTTAACATTTAGACAAGGATACTTTGGGGAAGGAAAAGAAGGTCCATTGATATATATGTTGGACTAAAAGGTAAGTCCATACATTTGGCCATTGTATTTATTTCTTACCAGCCAAAGGGAATGCTGTGGTTCAAATGTTTTTGTTTCCTCCAAAATTTATGTATTGAAACTTGATCACCAATCCAACAGGATTGAGAGGTGGAGCCAAATGGAAGATGTTCATGGGTTAACGCCATTATGAAAAGAACTTACAAAGTACGTTTGCTATCTTGCCTTTCCATCTTCCACCGCATGAGGTTTCAGCAAGACGACTCCCCAGCAAATTCTGGCATCTTGGTCCTGGATTTTCCACCTTCCAGAATTGTGGGAAATGGATTTCTCTTCTTCATAAATCACCCATTCTGTGCATTCTGATATAGCAGCACAATCAGATTAAGATGGGGGTGTATGCTGTATAGCAGTAGTTTGCCAATTTCGGTGTGCATCAGAATTGCCTGAAGAGTTCATTAGAGTACAGACTGCTGAGCACCCGGCCCCTCAGAGCTTCTGATTCTGTATGCAGAGTGGGTTAAACTGTGTCTTCCAAAAGCTCGTGTCCACTCAAAACCTCAGAATGTGACGTTATTCAGAACAAGAGTCCTTTCAGATGTAATTAACCTTAGAAACTCAATATGGGGTCATTTTAAGTTAGGGAGGGTCTATATCCTATAACTTGCCTTCTAGTAGGAGAAACAAGGGAGAGAGAAGGAAACCGTGCAGAAATACAGAGAGGAAGGCAATGTGGAGCTAAAGCACTGACTCTAATATGTTTACAGACCGAGGGATGCCAAGGATTGACAGACACCACCAGAACTTGGGGAGAGAGAAACATGGGAAGATGTTTCCTCAGTCTCCAGAAGGAACAACTGTCTGATACCTAAAAATTTGACTTATAAAGTCCTGTTTATGGTAATCTGTTGCAGCAGCTCTAGAAAACTAATCCACTGGGTCTGAGATGAGGTCAGAGAATCTGAATTTCTAACAAGTTCCCAGATAAGGCTGGTACCCCACTTTAAGAATCACTGTTGAATATACACATATATTATACACACACACATAAATCACATATATGTAAAAAGAAAACTAATGTTATATGAACCATTACTAAAATTGGTGCTATGAACCCACATGATACTTTCTTATGAGAGTATTTTCACTAGAATGAGAAGTAGTCTCTGCAATATTGGAATGCCCACAATACCTATCTTACAGTAGCCAAATTACAGGCAGTTATTATGAGTACTTACTTAAACCCCTTACTAGGAGCAATGATGTGCAGTCCTTTGGTTCCACTGTACCTCACATTATAGTCACTTTGTGATTGTTTATTGAATAAATGAAGGAATGGATCAGCAAATGAATGATTTGTGCTATATTTATATTAGGTAGTATTTTTATTATATACCCTGGCTCTTTGAGAAACAATGAGGTGTGATACATGTACATGTACTAAGATGAAGAAAAAGAAAAAGGAATTAATAGCAGTCTTGAATTGTTATAAAAATTACCACTAGTTAGTCTTGCCATTGTTATGAATGTTCACAAAAATTTATTCTTTTCCTAGGGGCTTATAATACCAATATGCTTGACATCTGTGTTATTTTGGCCTGTTTTATTTTGTAGCCATAAATATTCTGGCTAATATTAATAGAATTTCTCATATTTATTAAACCATGACCATTGAACAATATTGATGGCCCCATGGTATTTAATTATAGTCTCATTTATTTCAGATTATACAGCAGAATTCATGTATAATACAAGGTCTATGGATTTATGCATTACCCTGTAAATTGATTATCTCTCTATATTTTACTCTTCTAAATACCTACACAAGCTTCAACATATTGGTAGCTCCCTCTCCAAAGAAAGGATACCTTGGAACCGGGGTAAATGAACACCTTTATTTATATAAGGCAATAAAGTGAAGGGTGTGGTGATTTAGAGATAAAAAGAAATCTCTTCTTGTTGCCACAATAAGTAACTTCAAACTTAAATTCAGTTTTCTAAAAATGAATTATGCAATAATCATTCTTTATTAACAAATACTGAAAAGCCAGGTCACTAAACTTTCTGTATGTTTTATAGAGAGGATACGTATTGTTTTCTAGGATTTTAATGCCAAGAATCATTATAATGGCAGCCTACAAGATTTTTGATAAATTACCGGCAGTGTCATGTATAGTTGAGTATTGAGTACATTTCCTGGCACTATGAAGTTAGTGGACTATATCCTCCATCTGCCCTCCCAGATCACTGAAACAGAATTGAGGAAGTAAAACTTTGGAAGTGACTTTCACTGAATTCATCATAGTGGTGACTTGTTGGCCTTGCTGCTCTTTCCTTTGATAACATTCTCGGACAGTGTAGGGTCCTATTATTTCCAAATTTGTTTCCCTAGGCTCCCATGCCTTTTGCAAGGTCATTCATAAGATCTAACAGAGTGTGTAAGAAAAATGTATCATATAAAAATTGGTGGTCATTTTAAATAAAACTTAATTGTCATCTTATAAGTTAGAAGGTTAATGTTATTTGTTAAAGAGTTAGTGACATTTCAAAAGGTGATTATATGGACATGAGCACTTGGATGATTTTAAATCTTGTGAGGCAATTACCCAAGCTAGTAAGAAAAGAAACAAGTTCATATGGTTGGCTGACAGATGTGAGATAAATAAGATGGCTCAATTATGTTCAGATGGGGTTCAAACTTGGCCAAATTGGAAAAGATGCACCAAGTGTGTCTTTTTATACCTGCCTCCCCATGCCAAATATATTTTAATGAGAAAAGCATGGGCAACTGATGTATACAGCATGTTCGGTTGGGTTGCCCATATTTCACCTTGAAGGGGGTTCTAGGGAAGTGTGAAAACTGTTTTTGAGTAATAGACAAATAGGGAGTGACCGGAAAATAAGCTTCGATTGTAAATAAAAGAAACTATGCTGCTTTCAAATTAAAAATGGTTACTGCATTTGGATTCTTCCTGAGGACTAGACAGAATAGAGAGTTGTCAGTGATGCCGCATGTGTGACCCGGTGGCTATTGAAGCACAGGAGGAAATGAATGCCTGGGCTGAGAGAAGATAAAATCACTCTTCTAGTATGGAAGCTTATATAAATTTTCTGGGGTCTCAAATAAATATGCCAATCTGCTACTTTGATTGTTCTTACTGTTCCTTACTGTCATCAAGATTGTTGACATCATTAGAAGGGGTTAGGATGGGATCCTCAGCCCACTGCCCTCAGCTGGTGACCTATGTGGCCCACGGCTGGCAATTCTGACCTCTGGCTCGCCACCCAGCTCCTGAGACATGGGCCCATGGCTGGCAACTCCCCAGGCTCCTGTGACCTGCACACAACATTACCCCAGACTGGCACCACCACAGTGGCAGCGCCACCCCTGCCAGTGGTGGCATCTCCACGGTCTCTCCCACTGGGGTCAAATTCGGGAGAGATACCTCCCCAATCCTGACATGAGGGGGTTCCAGAGGTGGAGTATGGCAAGGCAGGGTGTGGTCTCTGAGGGAGAGAACCACAGCCTCCACCGTAACCCCTGACTGGGCACAGACACAGGTGGAACTGTTGTCCTTAGGGCTTATGCCTAAGACCCTGCTGCTGCGCCAGAATGTTGCCATAAGGGTGTTGCCATTAGGGTCTCACAGAAAAATGATGTCATGAAGAATAAGCATGCTTATTCAAATTGTATTTTAAATAAAGGCCACCATCTGCTCGTTCAGGCAAAATGGCAAGCTTCTTTATTTGCTGTTGGTTTATATAGGGAATCTTGTGCATGCGCACTGTACAGCAATGACCTTATTAACATTCATTACAATTCCTCTGAACATGCACATTGGATATCAATGACTTCATTAATTCATTCAAACATCCTTAAGACCACCCGCCCTATAAGTAGCTCTTCCCTGGTAGTCTGATAATCCACCCAACATACACCTTTAAGCATAATTCTTTCAACATAACCCAGTTTAACATAACTTAATGAAGAACATGTTGTCAGTCATTACTTTCTTTGTTCTTATCTGATGAAGCCTGAGGGTACAGGGGAAAAAGACGATTTGAATGTCTGTTCTACTGACCATGCCATTTAGAGGCAGTTACTTCGAATCTTTAAGCAAAGCATAGAGAAACTTCTTGGGCATACAGGAATTTGTGTGCAAACCTCTGCTCCCATGTAGGCCTTAAGTTAAGGGGTTTTTGCTGGAGCCTTTTATAAGGAATTCTCAGGCTGGACTTTTCAAAAGCCTTTCATGTGCCAGGTTTCATCTGTGCCATTAGATACCTGTATGCACTGGGTAAATTCCTCTTCTCTTGAGGTCCCCTAGCACATTTCCAT
>CAUYTI010014083.1:0-38217 GCA_963575145.1 Galago senegalensis | reverse complement strand
GATTCTTTTTCCTCCATTCTTGTGATACTTTGCTCAGAAGAACATTCTCCAGCTCCATCCATGTGAACATGAAGGATGTAAAGTCTCCATCCTTCTTAATGGCTGCATAGTATTCCATGGTGTACATATACCACAGTTTGTTGATAGCATTAATTTTTTAACATAAGTATTATGGTATGAGAAATTTTATGTAACAAATAATTATAAAACATAGGAATAGATACAAAATACAAGGGATTTTCTATTAATGTTCCTAAAGATATCAGTTATATTGCTAGCTCACACCCAAGTATATGAAGGGAAATATGTTGTTCTTCATTGGACAAAAATGCTTTCATTGCAAATTTGTCTTACGTTCAACAAAACTGGTTACTGTATTCCAGGGTATTATTTTGCATACAAATATCATTATTGCTTTCTAGAATTGCACTTTTAATGCATAAACATAAGTAAGAGATTTAAAAACATTTATATAGATAAAGAAATTAGTAGTCCCCATGTATAATGTGTATCCTTACTTTTCCCTCAAGAATTAGGGAGAGTTCACATTATATGAGGCAAAATATGGTAGTTAGTCTGCTGGAAGTTCATAACTCTGGATACACTGGTGGGAGTGTCCCACAGGAGTAAGTATGAGTAAAAAAGATTAAGAATCACCATACTGGCTCAGTGCCTGTGGCTCTAGTGGCTAAGGCGCCAGCCACATACACCTGAGCCGGTGGGTTCGAATCCAGCCTAGCCTGCCAAACAACAATGATGGCTGCAACCAAAAAATAGCCAGGCATTGTGGCAGGCGCCTGTAGTCCCAGCTACTTGGGAGGCAGAGGCAAGAGACTCGCTTGAGCCCAGGAGTTGGAGGTTGCTGTGAGCTATGATGCCATAGCACTCTACCCAGGGCAACAGCTTGAGGCTCTGTCTCACACACAAAAAAAGAATCACCATACTGAACAGTAATTAAGGGGCTGGGCCCAGTGGGTCATGCCTGTAATCCTAGGAGGCTGAGGTGGACACCTGTAAGTCCCAGCTACTCTGGAGATTGGGATAGGAGGATCACTTGATCCCAGAAGTTTGAGGTTGCTACAAGCTCTGATGCTGCCACTGTACTCTAGCTGGGGCAAGAGAGTGAGACCTTGTCTGATAAATAAATAAATGAATAAATAAAGTGGTTAAGGACTTACAACTGAAAGTTCTGTTTTTATATCTAGGAGTTATTCATATCATAAACAATAACTTTTATTTTTGAACTTCAGGAACTCTATTTTAAGAACCTCTCAAAACGAAGAGAACAAGTCATGGAGAAGAATGGGAATAACCGAAAGCTTCGGGTTTGTGTTGCTACTTGCAACCGCGCAGATTATTCTAAACTTGCCCCAATCATGTTTGGCATTAAAACAGAACCTGAATTCTTTGAACTTGATGTGGTGGTTCTTGGCTCTCACCTGATAGATGACTATGGGTAAGATGAAAGCGTTTTTCTTATTCTCCGTTGCAACAGTATACTGAAGAAAGGTTGGATTTCGTAGCCATATAGGCCCAGCTTCAAATCTCAGTTCTCTCACTTAGTTTCTATGTGGCCTTGGAGAAGGTATGTAGCATTTCTGAGTCTCAGTTTCCTCAGATATAAAATGGAGTGAAAACCATATTGTAAGTATTTGTGAGGAATGGAGCTAGTGATACAAAGCATCCGTCACAGTGATGGTGCTTAGTTTATGCTTGCTAAGTGAGCGCCAGAAATAATATTATTCTTTTTGTTATGTCTTATAACATTCAGAAGAAATGTCACTTGTCAATATTTATATTACATGATTATAAAAATGTGATTCCATGAAAGCTGTTTTGTGAGTTCTGCTGGCAGTTCTTTAAAACTGGTTTATAAGTCAACAGTATGTTAAATAGTAGACATGGAACAAGATTCAAGATAAACTAGAAAGTTACATTGCTATGGACATTGTCATTTATATTAGCGATATTAGGTTTGTTATTGATCACAGGCTATATTTAAGAAATAAAGCTTGCAAACAAAAGGAATAAAAAGATAAAAAATGAAAGTGGGACAATATTTGAGGGAATAGAATACATAAACCTGAAGTGAACATTTATTTTGCTCCCTGTAATAAAGTAGCATTTAGTACACCCTTGTGACTTGAAATCGTTATTGCAGTCTCCAAAGATGTCACAAATACAATATTATATATGAAAGAAGCTTGTGTAACATTGTTCAGGCAATGAACAATACCTGAACAAGACCGGGTGGCGCCTATGGCTCAGTGGGTAGGGTGCTGGCCCCATATACCGAGGGTGGCGGGTTTGAATCCATTTCTGACCAGTTAAAATAGCAGTGGCAACTGCAACAAAAATAGCTGGGCATTGTGGTGGGTGCCTGTAGTCCCAGCTACTCGGGAGGCTGAGGAAAGAGAATCACCTAAGCCCAGGAATTGGAGGTTGCTGTGAGCTGTGATGCCACTGCACTCTACCGAGGGTGATACACTGAGACTCTGTCTCTGAAAAGAAAAAAATAATAATAATAAAATAAAACAAAAAACAAGACAATAGCAGCAAAACAAATAAATAAGAACCTGCTTCCAAAAACCAGTTTGGTGGCTGGGTGCGCTGGCTCGTGTTTATAATCCCAGCACTTGGGAGGCCAATGTGGGTGGATTGCCTGAGCTCACAGGCTCTTGAGACCAGCCTCAGCCAGGGTGAGACCTTATCTCTAAAAATAGCTGGGCATGGTGGTGAGCACCTGTAGTCCCAGCTACTTGGGAGGCTGAGGCAAGAGAATTGCTTAAGCCTGGGAGTTTGAGGTTGCTGTGAGCTATGATGCCACAGCACTCTACCAAGGATGACAAAGTGAAACTGTGTCTCAAAAACAAAAACCAGTTTGGCAGTTTGCTCTTAGAAAATACATAAAGAATAGAGAAGAAATGGGACAGCACCTGTGGCTCAGTGGGTAGAGCACTGGCCCCACATATCAAAGGTGGTGGGTTCAAACCTGGCCCTGGCCAAACTGCAACAATACAATAGCTGGGCGTTGTGGTGGGTGCCTATAGTCCCAGCTACTCAGGAGGCTGAGGCAAGAGAATCACCTAAGTCCAGGAGTTGGAGGTTGCTTGTGAGCTGTGACACCATGCCACTCTACTGAGGGTGACAGTGTGAGATTCTGTCTCTTAAAAAAAAAAAAAGAAAGAATAGAGAAGAAACATATGGATAACTTAGGGAACCACAGTTTTGTTTTTTTTTAATGTGAAATGAATCCTTGCCATTTTAGAAAATCCATTTGGTGATGAGACAAGGTGGAAGAAAAAATTTAGTTAGATCCTGAGATGAAAATCTGAGTGGGTTCTTTTTCTTCTAAGAATGTTTTAACAGGAAGACTGGTGAAAGTGCTGTGTCATCATAGCTCACAGCAACCTCAAACTCCTGGGCTCTCAGTAGGTTTCTTAACTGCTCCCAGTTATTAAGGGTGGAAAAGGTAGTATGTGGGAAAATTTGACAAATACTTAGTGAAGGTGTATATTTAAACTTATATTCTTCTTTTTGTTTTGTTTTAAGACACAGAGTCTCACTCTATTGCCCTCGGTATAGTGCTGTGGTGTCACAGCTCATAGCAACCTCCAACTCCTAGGCTTAGGTGATTCTTTTGCCTCAGCCTCCTGAGTAGCTAGGACTACAGGCGCCCGCCACAATGCCTGACTATTTTTGTTGTTGTTGTTGTTGCAATTTGGCTGGGGCCAGGTTTGAACCCATCACTCTCGGTATATGGGGCCAGTGCCCTACTCACTGAGCCACAGGCACCACCCTAAACTTATGTTCTAATACAAGATATTAGTTGCATCTGGGAAGAGGAATTAGATGACTGGGAAACAAAAGTGAGAAGCTTTTACTTTATAGCCTTTTGTATGTTTTAAATTTTATTTATTTATTTTTTTGCAGTTTTTGGCCAGGGCTGGTTATGGGGCCAGTGCCCTACTCCTTTGAGTCACGGGTGCTGCCCTGTTTTGAATTTTAAACCATCTGAATGTATTGTCTATTTTTAAAAGACATTAAAATAGTAGAAAAAATAAACCACCTTCTATTTCAACTACTTGGAGATTTTTTAAATTAGCATTTTTATACTCTTAAGAATTACGTAAAACAGGAAATCAAGGGCAGCACCTGTGACTCAAGGAGGAGGTCCCATATGCTAGAGGTGGTGGGTTCTAACCCAGCCCCAGCCAAAAACTGAAAAAAAAAAAAAAAAGGAAATCAAATTAGTAACAGCAGACTATTTAGAAATTCATTTGTTCTTTTATTAATTTTACAAATACTTACTAAGCATCTAGAATGCACCAAGTGGCAAATACAGATTCAGATAAATAATAAAAATGAGATATAATAAAGTAATAAAGGAAATCAAATGGTAAAGGAAAGCCTGTAATAAAAAATCAATTTATGTCTTAAGTTTTTTTATTACTAAGGGAAAAATGAGGAGTAATTGAACAAAATATTTAAGATTATAAAATGCTTATTTAAGGAAAAGAAATTTAGGTTCTAGTAATTGTAGAGCACCTTATACCTGACTAGCTCTCCTACAGTTATCCCTTATGAATTCTGAAAAAAATAGTTTTAAAAATACTAGAAGGCTGGCAGTGCCTGTGGCTCAGTGAGTAGGGTGCTGGCCCCATATACTGAGGATGGCAGGTTCAAACCCAGCCTCAGCCAAACTGCAACAAAAAATAGCCAGCCTTTGTGGCGGGTGCCTATAGTCCCAGCTACTTGGGAGGCTGAGGCAAGAGAATTGCCTAAACTCAGGAAGTGGAGATTGCTTGTGAGCTGTAACTCCACGGTACTCTACCAAGGGTGACAAAATGACACTCTGTCTCTAAAAAAACGAAAAAACAAGGCTCAGCATGCTACGGGGCTAAGGCGCTAGCCACATACACCTGAGCTGGCGGGTTCAAATCCAGCCTGGGCCCGCTAACAACAATGACGGCTGCAACCAAAAAATAGCCGAGTGTTATGGTAGGCACCTGTAGTCCCAGCTACTTGGGAGGTGGAGGAAGGAGAATTGCTTGAGCCCAGGAGTTGGAGGTTGCTGTGAGCTGTGATGCCACAGTACTCTACCCAGGGGAATAGCTTGAGGCTCTGTCTCCAAAAAAAAAAAAAATGCTTACATTAAAAAAGGGAAGTTTAGGCTTGGTGCCCATAGCGTGGTGGTTATGGTGCCAGCCACATACACTGAAGGTGGCAGGTTCGAACCCTGCCTGAGCCAGCGATACAACAATGACAACTGCAACAAAAAATAGCAGGGCATTGTGGTGGGCACCTGTAGTCCTAACTACTTGGGAGGCTGAGGCAAGAGAATCACTAAAGCCCATGAGTTTAAGGTTTCTGTGAGCTCTGACACCACGACACTCTACTGAGGATAACATAGTGAGACTCTGTCTCAAAAGAAAAAGTAAATTAATAAATAAAAAAGAGAAGTTTAGAGTCAGTGATCTATGTTTTTACTTTAATAAAAAGCCATACACTCCAGTTATCAGCACTTTGCAAGGCTGAGATGGGAGGATTGCTTTAGGCCAGGAGTTCAAGACCAGTTTGAGAAAAATAGTGAGACTCTGTCGCTACAAAAAATTAAAAAAAAAATTAGCTGGTCATGGTGGTGTTTGCCTGTAGTCTCAGCTAGGGAGGAAGATCATCTGAGCCCAGGAGTTCAAGGCTGTAGTGATCTGTGATCAAGCCACTGTATTCCAGCATAGGCAACACAGTGAGGTCTTGTTTCAAAAAGAAAAAAGAAAAGAAAAGAGAAAAGAAGAGGGGAGGGGAAGGGAGGAGAATGAAACACAAAGTAAATAAAAGAAAAGAAACAATAAAAAGTAAAAATCAAGGAAATATGAAAACAAATAAACAACAGGGAAAATTAATGAAGGTAGAAGTTAACTCTTTTAAAAGTATTAATAAAATTGGCCGCTCGGCGTCTGTGGCTCAAGTGGCTAAGGCGCCAGCCACATACACCTAAGGTGGCAGGTTCGAATCCAGCCCGGGCTGCCAAACAACAATGATGACTGTAACCAAAAAAATAGCTGGGCATTGTGGCAGGCGCCTGTAATCCCAGCTACTTGGGAGGCGGAGGCTGGAGACTCATTTGAGCCCAGGAGTTGGAGGTTGCTGTGAGCTGTGATGCCATGGCACTCTACTCAGGGGGACAGCTTGAGGCTCTGTCTCAAAAAAAAAAAAAATAAATAAATAAAATAAAATAAAATTGGCAACCTCATAGCAATGCAGAAGAAAAAAAAACATGGAAATTATCAATAGAGAAATGACTGGCTCTGCGCCTGTGGCTCAAGCGGCTAAGGCGTCAGCCACATATACCTAAGGTGGTGGGTTCGAATCCCCAGCCCAGGCCCACCAAACAACAATGATGGCTGCAACCAAAAAATGGCCAGGCGTTGTGGCGGGCGCCTGTAGTCCCAGCTACTTGGGAGGCTGAGGCAGGAGACTCGCTTGAGCCCAGGAGTTGGAGGTTGCTATGAGCGGGATGCCCTGGCACTCTACCCAGGGGAATAGCTTGAGGCTCCATCTCAAAAAAAAAAAAAAAAAGAAAGAAATTGAATTTCTAGGCTGGGTGTGGTAGCTCACATCTACAATCTGAGAAGGAGAATCACTTGAGGCTAAGACTTCAAGTCCAGCATGGGCAACATAGTGAGACCTCATCTCTACAAAAAATGTATAAATTGGGCGGCGCCTGTGGCTCAGTGGGTAGGGCACTGGCCCCATATACTGAGGGTGGCAGGTTCAAACCCGGCCCTGGGCTAAACTGCAACAAAAAAATGGCCGGGCATTGTGGGGGCATCTGTAGTCCCAGCTACTCGGGAAGCTGAGGCAAGAGAATCACCTAAGCCCAGGAGTTGGAGGTTGCTGTGAGCTGTGTGGTAAGATTCTGTCTCTACAAAAAAAAAAAAAAAAAAGTACAAATTAGCAGCACATGGTGGCATGCCTCTGTAGTGCCACTTACTGAGCCACAGCTTAGATAAGAGTAAGACCTTGTCTCAAAAAAAAAAAAAAAAAAACCTAAAAAACACAAATACACACAAAAAACCCCCTGACATATCCAGAATAAGAATTCTTATATCTCCTTAGTAGAAACACATCTTAAATTTTTTTGTTTTTGTTTTTTGTGACAGAGTCCGTGGCATCACAGCAACCTCAAACTCGTGGGTTTAATTGATTCGCTTGCCTCAGCCTTCCAAGTACTTGGGACTACAGGCGCCTGCTACAGCACCTGGCTATTTATTGGTTGTAGTTGTCATTGTTATTTAGCAGGCCTGGACTGGGCTTGAACCCACCACCTTTGGTGTATGTGCCTGGCACCCTACTCACTGAGCTCCCAGCACTGAGCTCTCAAGATTTTAAATGGACAAAAGATCTGAACAGATACTTCATAAAAGATATACGAATAACCAATAAGCATATGAAGAGATGCTTAACATCATTAGTCACCAAGGAAATACAAACTGAAACCACTAAGAGATACCTTTACACAATCACTAGAATAGTCAAAATCAAAAAGATAGCTGAGTGTGGCAGCTCACTAGGTGAGAGGATCACATGAGTTCAGGAATTTGAGACCAGCCTGAACAACATAACAAGACTCTGTTTTAAAAAAATTGTTGGCTCGGCACCTATAGCTCAACGGGCTAAGGCGCCAGCAACGTACACCAAAGGTGGAGTGTTCGAATCCCCAGCCCAGACCCGTCAAACAACAATGATGGCTGCAACCAAAAAATAGCCAGGCGTTGTGGCGGGCACCCGTGGTCCCAGCTACTTGGGAGGCGGAGGCAAGAGACTTGCTTGAGCCCAGGAGTTGGAGGTTGCTGTGAGCTGTAATGCCACGGCACTCTACCCAGGTAGAGGCTGGTCTCAAAAAAAAAAAAATTGTTTAGGGCAGTGTCTGTGGCTCAAAGGAGTAGGGCACCAGCCCCATATGCTGGAGGTAGCAGGTTCAAACCCAGCCCTGGCCAAAAACTACAAAAAAAAATTTTTTTTTTAATTAGTTGGGCATGCATGCCTGTAGTCCTGGCTACTCAGGAGGCTGAGGCAGGACTGCTTGAACCCAGGAGCTATCATTGCACTACCACTGCACCCTCCAGCCGAGGCAACCCTGTCTCTTTTAAAAAAAAAAAAAAAAAGAAAGAAAATGACAAATTAAATTTAAGAAAAAGGAAAAAAAATAAGAAAGAAAGAAAAAGAAAAGAACAAAAGTATTGCAAGGATACGGAACAACTAAAATTCTCATAACCACTTCAGAAAACAGTTTGGCAATTTCTTATAAAGTTAAACATTTAGGCTCAGTGCCTGTGGTTCAAGTGGCTAAGGCACCAGCCACATACACCTAAGGTGCCGGGTTCGAATCCAGCCTGGGCCCACCAATGGCTGCAACCAAAAAATAGCTGGGCGTTGTGGCAGGTGCCTGTGGTCTCAGCTACTTGGGAGGCTGAGGCAGGAGACTCGCTTGAGCCCAAGGAGTTGGAGGTTGCTGTGAGCTGTGATGTCACAGCACTCTATCCAGGGGGACAGCTTGAGGCTCTGTCTCAAAAAAAATATAAATAAATAAAGTTAAACATTTAGTTACCATATGATCCAGCTCTCCTGGATATTTATCCCAGAGAAATGAAAACATTATTCCCATAAAAATATTTGTACATTGGCTGGGCACCCAGAGGTCATGGTTAGGGGGCTGGCCACATACACTGAGGCTGGCAAATTTGAACCCAGCCTAGGCCTGCTAAACAACAATGACAACTGTAACAACAACAACAAAAATAGCCAGGCACTGTGGCAGGCACTTGTAGTCCCAGCCACTTGGGAGGCTAAGGCAAGAGAATTGCTTAAGCCCAAGAATTTGAGGCTGCTATGAGCCATGACACCACAGTACTCTGTCTCAAAAAAATAAATAAATAAAAATAAAAAGATCTGTACATAAATGTTCATAACATTTCCATTCATAATACCCAAGAAATGAAAATAACCTGAATATCCAAAAACAAACAAACAACTTGGGACGGCACCTGTGGCTCACTGGGTAGGGTGCTGGCCCCATATACCATGGGTGGCAGGTTCCAACCCAGCGGCCAAACTAACAAAAAATAGCCGGGCCTTGTGGCAGGTGCCTGTAGTCCCAGCTACTCAGGAGGCTGAGGCAAGAGAATCACTTAAGCCCAGGAGTTGGAGGTTGCTGTGAGCTATGATGTCACAGCACTCTACCAAGGGTGATAAAAAAACAAACAAACAAATAAATTGTGTTATAGTAGTGGTTCTCAACCTTCCTAATGCCACAACCCTTTAATACAGTTGCTGTGGGTCACGACCCACAGGTTGAGAACCACATACAAAAGCATACTACCCAGCAATGCTAGGTGAAAACAACTAAAACATGGACAGATCTCAAATACCATTAGCTGAAAGAAGCTATACATAAAAGGGTAAATATTACTTGAATCCATCTATATGACGTTTGAGAATGGTCAAAACTAACCTACAGTGATTGAAACCATAACAGTGTTTGCCTAAGGTGAGGGTAGGGGGTGGGGAAGGAGCAGGAAGAAAATTACGTGGGGTAATGGAAATGTTCTAGATCTTGATTGGGATGGTATGATTACAGGGGTGCATACACTTGTAAAAATTTATCAAACTGTACACCGAAAAGAAGTGTATTTTGTTATGTGTAAGTGGAACTTCAATGAAGGTGATGTTTTTTATAAAAAACAGTTGTTTCTAGGGAACAGAACTAGGCAAAGTAGGTCAGAAAGTCCTACATTATAGTAGACACCTTTCTGTTCTATTTGATTTTAAACCACATGCATGTATTACCTTATTCATCTTTTAAGTTTAAAATGTATCATCATAAATATTAATTGTAAGATTAATATTTTCTGGGAAACATAGCATGACATACATAATCAAGATAAAGTTGCCTTAAAATTTCCAAATTAACATTACTAAAAATACAAGGCAAGAGAATAGTCAAGGGCACGCATATGTATTCAAACCTTCACGCCAAGGACAGATTATTTAACCTCTCTGCACTTTAATTTCTTCACCGATAAAGTGAGGGTGACAGTAAAAATCTTCCATATTAGGGTTACTTAAGTACTGACTATTATGAATTATCTGTCACACTGGAAATGGTCAAGAGTATTAGTTCCTAGAGATGCCCATAGCTCAGTTGGTAGGGCGGTGGCCACATACACAGAGGCAGGCAGGTTCAAACCCTGCCCGGGCCAGCTAAAACAATGACAACTACAACAAAAAAATAGCTGGACATTGTGGCGGGAGCCTGTAGTCTCAGCTACTTGGGAAGCTGAGGCAAGCGAATCCCTTAAGCCCTTAAGTTTGAGGTTGTTGTGAGCTTTGATGCCATGGCACTCTACCGAGGGCAACATAGTGAGGCTCTGTCTCAATTTTAAAAAAAGAGCATTAGGGCGGCGCCTGTGGCTCAAAGGAGTAGGGCTCTGGCCCCATATGCCGGAGGTGGCGGGTTCAAACCCAGCCCCAGCCAAAAACTGCAAAAAAACAACAGAGTATTAGTTCCTTTCGTTCTATAACCCAACTACTTAAGATATAAATGCTACTTATTCTATTTACCACAATAGTTCTGTGCATAATCTCTTCCCTTCTCTATACTCCATCACCACAAACAACATGAAAATTTCCTTTATTTATGAACAAAACCCAAGTAATACTTCATTCACACTGAAAATGGGTTTCTAAAATTTGGAAATAAGGAAAACTAACTTATAAAAAAGTCCCTAGGAAATAGGACTACAGGCACATACCATCACACCCAGCTAACTTTTTTATTTTTTGTAGAGACTTAGCTATTGCCAAGGCAAGTTTCAAACTCCTAGCCTCAAACAATCCTCCTATTCAGCATGTGATGATTCTTTTTTAAAATGAAGAACCATTTCTAATTTGCCTTAAAGATGACAGGGAGCAGCTTTGAGGACTACAATATACAATCACTTCCCAGTTTTCAGCATTCATACATTTCTTTTTTTTGAGACAGAGCCTCAAGCTATCCCCCTGGGTAGAGTGTGTGGCATCACAGTTCACAGCAACCTCCAACTCCTGGGCTCAAGCGAGTCTCTTGCCTCTGCCTCCCAAGTAGCTGGGACTACAGGCGCCCGCCACAGGCCGCTATTTTTGGGTTGCAGCTGTCATTGTTGTTTGGCAGGTCCGGGCTGGGGATTTGAACACTCCACCTTAGGTGTATGTGGCTGGAGCCTTAGCCCATTGAGCCACAGGCACTGAGCCCATTCATACATTTCCAATTTATTTAAATATTCACTTAGGCTGGACACAGTGGCTCACACCTGCAATCCTAGCACTCTGGGAGGCTGAAGTGGGTGAATTGCCTGAGCTCATGAGTTCAGAGACAGCCTGAGGAAGAGCGAGACTGTCTCGCAGGCACCTGCAGTCCCAGCTACTTGGGAGGCTGAGGCAAGAGAATCACTTAAGCCCAAGATTTTGAGGTTACTGTTAGCTATGATGCCACGGAACTCTACCAATGTTGACAAATTTAGACTGTCTCAAAAAGAAAAGAAACAAAATTCACTTGACTCCAACAATGGCTCTTCTTCATCCCCTTCCTATTTTGGGTGCCACCAAGCTGTTTTTTTCCCCCATTCACCTTTCCTTTTCTTTCTACTGCCTCATTCATTCACGTAACTAGCAAACATTTATTTGCCACCTGAAATGTGCCAGCTCTGCTCTAAGTATTAGGGATTATATACCGAGAAAAAAAACCCAGGCAAGATTGAAGGCCTCATGGAATTGATGATCTAGTGAGGGAAATAGAAAGTAACTGCTATTAACCAAATCAACACATAAATGTAAAATTATACCTGTAATTAGTAATAGGTAACACATACTGAGATTTTACTACGTATGACACAATCGGCTAAGCACTTGAAATGTAATAACGCACTTAATCCTCCCACTAACCTTATGTAATCAGTATCATTAATCTTACAGACGACGAAAACAGATCAGTATCTTTCCCAAAGTAATATCAAATAAATGAACAAACAGGAATTAGGGTACCAAAGTAAAGGGACTTAATCTAGTAAGGACGTCTAAAGAAGTAACAAAAGAGCTGAGATTTGAAGATTATATTAGCCAGTGAAGGGGGAAGTGAAGAATCACTCAGGGAGCAAGCAGAGGGAAAAGAATATCCAACAGCCCTATGAAAGGCAAGAACATGGGTAATACCAGCAATTTAAATTAAAATAATTTAAATTTAATTTAAGAGAAGGCAAGAACAAGTGAGAATATGCATGATGGGAATAGTGGGAGCAGACATGAATAGATGTGTACAGCCCTGGCAAGAAATGATGATGCCAGTATGGACATAAAAATAAGTGGATTTAAAAGATCCCATGTGAGGGTGGCACCTGGGGCTCAAAAGGGTAGGGCCCCATATGCCAGAGGTGGCAGGTTCAAATTCAGCCCCAGCCAAAAAAAAAAAAAAAAAGATTCCATGTGGGGGGCAGTGCCTGTGGCTCAGTGTGTAGGGCGCTGGCCCCATATACCGAGGTTGGAGGGTTTAAACCTGACCTCCGCCAGCTAAAACAGCAATGACAACTGCAACAACAACAACTATATATATATATATATATATTTACAAGCAGAATCTGTATTTATAATAAGCAGTGATAAATGCTCTATACCAGCAATCCTCAACCTTTTGGGCTCCAGGGATCAGTTTCATGAAGAACAATTTTTCCATGAAACAGGGAGGGGGGATGGTTTCGAATGAAACATTCTGAAGCATTACATTTCTTGGGCCTTCTATTTCTATTATTATTACATGAAATAATTATATAGCTCACCTTAATGCAGAATCGGTAGGAGCCCTGAGCTTGCTTTCCTGCAACTAGATCAGCGGATCTCAACCTGTGGGTCGTGACCCCTTTGGGGGTCGAACGACCCTTTCACAGGTTCACCTAAATACATCCTGCATATCAGATATTTGCATTATGATTCATAACAGTAGCAAGATTACAGTTAGGAAGTAGCAACGACAATAATTTTATGGTTGGGGGTCACCACAACATGAGGAACTGTATTAAAGGGTCATGGCACTAGGAAGGTTGAGAACCACTGAACTAGATGGTCTCAGCGCTAGCATGGCAGGGATCATCAGACATTCAATCTCATACGGAGCACACAACCTACTCCCTCGCATGCACAGTTGACAGTAGGGTCCGCACTCCTATGAGACTTTAATGCAGCTTTTGATCTGGCCGGAGATGGAGCTCAGGAGGTGATGCAGCTCAGGAGGTGATGTGAGCAATGCAGAGCAGCTGTAAATACAGATGAAGCTCCACTCACCGGCTGCTCACCTCCTGCTGTGCGACCTGGTTCCTAACAGGCCAGGGACCAGTACCTGTCTACAGCCCAGAGGTTGGAGACCACAGTTCTATATAACACCAAATCGGCATAAGGAAATACAAAATGAATGAACAGAGAGGCATTATGTTGCATATGGAAGTTGGGAACATCTCTTTTGAAAGGGTGATATTTGAGCAAAGACATTAATAAAGTGGAATAATAAGCCAAGAAGCTATCTGGGCAAAAAGCATTCCTGATGGAGAACATAGTCTGTGCAAAGGCCCTGTGGTTGGAATGAGTTTGGCAGGTTTCAGGCTTAGCAAAGCCAGGGTGGCTGGAACAGAGTGAAGGAATGTAGAACAGTAGGAAAGGAGGTCAGAGAGGTGGGCAGAGATAAAGTCATGCAAGGTCTCAAGGCCTTGGTAAGGAGCATGGAGCATGTGGCATATATTGTATTCTAAGTGTGACAAGAAACATGGAAGCAAGGATTCCCATGAGGAGGCTCTAGAAGCCATCCAGGTGAGAGAAGATGGTAGCTGGGCCCCAGACAGGAGCTGCGAAATAGTCAGAAGCAGTCAGATTTTGGATACATTTTAAAAGCAGCACTGGCAGGACTGATAACAGATTGAATGTGGGGAGTGAGGGAAGATAAGAGTGAGGGAAATGTACCAAATTACACAAGTGGGCATAAATTTCAAGCATCTCACATTTATCCTCCAGGATCCAAACTCAGCCAACCTTTGTAACACTTACACAGTTAATTTTATGCATAAGATTTTAGCTAATTTAACAGACTACTCTTTGACATTTAAGAAAAAAAAAAAGACAGGCTCTGTCTTCTGGATCCTGTCTTTGGACATAAAATAAATCCACACACTCCCGGGGATGATCAGTACAGCAGCTGAATTACACCGAATATGCTGTGATGTAATAGAGAGGACTTAGGTCTAGGAGGCTCTGGGGACACTTGAGCACATGGTGCAATCTCTCTGGCTTCAGTCTCTATGACAGAATCCTCTTGTAGTTTGGTTCTAGTTTTGCTATTCCAGACCCTGTGTCAACTGTGTTCTCACGGGGACCTCTGGAGGGGACAGCAACTTAAGAATGAAGAAGCAGGAGGTTCCCATGGTTTGCCCAAGGACCCTCCAGCATCTCCCCAAAGCCCACCATATACAACTGCACTGGGAGGGATACCTAGAAAGTTCTTAGCACCACCTGGCACACAGTAAGCGCTTACTCCACGAGAGCTGGTGACAATTTTCTCATTAGCGAAGAGAGTTAACAGGAATATATAGATCACCAATTTTCAACTCCATTATGCTTGTCAACTGAAACGCTACTGAACACATTATATTTTATTGATGACTCAAGTACCCTTCAGGCTCTGGAAGGAGCCTGAAGGTCATGGTTATAATCTCTAATTAGCTTTGTTCTGGAGCTGTGTGGGAGGGCTGGTTAACCAGAAGTTTCAGGTACACGAGTTCTGGATAAAGAATTGCTGCCTCAATGGGTGAAGAACAGATTCTGTTCATTTGCTGAAGTGCTTGTTAATTGTGAATAATGACAGGAGGGTGTACTTTAGCCATCCACCTACACGTATAAATAACCAGTGGTGCCATCACTGCAGGCTATTAATATGCTCCCAGGGCCATTCTGAGCTAATGCCCAGAGAAGTGTGGGACTCAGACCCTCTGTGTGAATTTGTATCTGACTTGATATCAGAGGATGCCAGAAGGGAAAAAAAAAAAAAAGAAAGAAAGAAAAGAAAAACTCTGCTGGGATGGAAGTTTACCTGAATTAGTCAAGGTTTGAGCAGCTAACATCTGGAATGAAAATGGCTTGAAGATAAGGCGTTTTTGGAAGCTCCCCCCACCCCCAAAGGATTATAAAAGAATTAAACTCTGTGATACCTTAGATTCAAAGCAGAGCCCCCTGCAGTCTTCAAAGGCTTCCTCCTTATCAGTGAGGAGTAAAGTAAGAGGATGGGCCTGGTGTTTACCAACTATCCTGCCCCCTGCCTTCTTCCCATGAAACTGGGGATTGAGAGTGAGTGTGTGACACAGAGAACTGGGCAGGGACAGGGAAGAGCAGCTGAGGCCTCACCATCTCATGGGACAGCAGGTGGTTTACAACCCCTCCCAAGAGTAAAGTCAGCCCAGTTCATCCCTTGAGCCTCCCCATCATCCCTGACTCCTGTGGCCACTCTCAGCTTCCCTCCATCATCTCCAGGCTCTGCCAGGATGTCCTCACTCTGTGCACATCACCTTACACTCAGATACACGCTCTTGCTTAGCTGTGCCATGCATTGCTATTTGTATTGTGTCCCCACAAGAGGTAAGGTGGAGTCCTAACCCCAAGTCCCTGTGAACGGGATTTTATTTGGCAATAGAGTCTTTGCAGGTGTCATTAGTCATGATGAAGTCATACTGGATTGAGGTAGGTCCTAAATTCACTGTGACCAGTGTCCTTATGGGATGAGATAGCAGAGACAGGCACTAAAGTAGGGGGAAGAGGCAAGGAAGGAGCTTCCCTAGAGCCTTCAGAGCAGGGGTGTGACCCTATAGACATGTTGATTTCAGATTCTAGCCTCCAAAACTTGGAAAAAATAATGTTTTAAGCCACCAGGTTGTAGTCATTTGTACACCGTTTCTTCAAATGAAAGTTTACAAAGAGGCCCCATAAAATATTAGAAAGACTCAGACCACCTCCTGTCCCCACTCTGACCCTGCAGGTGGGGGTAGGGAGAGGGCAGAGCCACACCTGACATCCCCTGAGGGTCTACACAGCACAGTTTGAAATCAGTGGGAAGGTTTGCAGCAGGGGTCTCCAATTGGCACCAGGGACTAGTTTCATGGGAGACAAGGGGTGAGCGGGTGGGGAGTGACTGTCAATATAGATGAAGCTCCACTCACTCACCTCTCGCCTCCTGCTGGGGGGCCCGGTTCTTGGGGACCACCAGCCTATAGCACAGGCTTCTCCTGGATTTGAAATTCAGCTCTTCCCCCACTAGCTGTGTGATTTTGGCAGATCATTGAGCCCCAGTAGCTTAATCAATGAAGTGCAGACAAAACCAACTACCGGATGTGATCACTGTACAGTCAAAAAAAAGATGCTGTTTGCAAAGCATCTACACTGGTCCTGTGTTATGGGCTGAACTGGGCCCCCACAAATTCCTACATTGAAGTCCTACCCTCCAATACTTCAGAATGGGATTATATTTGGGAACGGGGTCTTTAAAGAGGCAATTAAGTAAAAATGAGGTCATTTGGTTGGAACCTAACCCAATATGACTGGTGTTCTCATAAGAAAAGGAGATTAGGACACAGAAAGGGACAGCCATCTACAAGCTGAAAATGAGAGGCCTCAGAAAAAACCACCCCTACTGCCAGCTGACCTTGGACTTCCAGCCTCCAGGACCGTGAGACAACAAACTTCTATTGTTAAGCCAGCAGTCTTGGCACTTTGTTATGGAGGCCCCAGCATACTAATACAGCCTGCACTCAGACCCTGCAGCGAATGTTAATTTCCTCTTCATTCTGGTGTGCCAGACTCACTGGCACTTAAGCATTTTACATCTATCACATTTGATTAATTCTAGAATCACCTTCTTTTCCCATTTTTAACATCTCTGAAATGGGGACGTGTCTGGCAGTCTCATGCAGCCAGGCCGGATGGGCTCCAGGGTACAGTTTTGCTGTGCATGCTAAGGCCTGGTGGCCATTCCTGGCAGACAAGGGCCAGCCCCACATATCGATCAATCACCAGATGACTGGCAGACCATCTGAGGAAGGAACCTGAATCTCGATTGTTGTCTGCAAACCTTCCATCAACACCTCCTAGTAAATTCTAAAATTTCTAACATCAGAATTTGAAGAATTAGCATTTTGTGGGGTGGTGAGGGGTTCGCTGGGTGTGGGAGTTGAGAACACTTCTGAGAACTCTTGTGGTGGCAGAAAGAACAAGACGATGCGGGAAAGTGCAGACATCGATGGCTCGAGTCAAAAAGTGATTCAGAGAAATTGAATTCTGAATGTGGAAAAGGTTTAGGAATCTTTCCATCAATTTATTTTGCTTATATTTTCCTCTTAATGTATGCGAATGCCTGATATATGATAAAATCTATGTCTAAATGAATTTTAAAGAGCTCTTTCAATAAGCATAAAATAAAAATTCTAAGTGATAAAAAGCATGGAATCCAGTTTAGATGGCAGCATTTTTTTTTCTTAGTGATGCAGAAAATAAAAGTGCATCTCACAGTTAGTGGTCAATGGCTTTGGTTTGATGAAATACGGTATGACAGTGGCACCTCCACAGTGGGCCACCTCACTCCATTGACTACCTCTTTAAGCAAACCTCATTTCATAGATGGATATGTGTGTTCTACCTGTACATATCAATAGTCCTAGTTCCTTATGTTGACCATATGTTGACCAGTTTGTTATAGTCCCTTGGGCAGTCAACTTACAGAGGTTCTACTGTATTTTAATTGCCATAATAACTTCAGCCAGGAGATATGATTATCCCCATTTTACAGGAAAAACTGAGGCCAAGAGAAGTTATGTGACCCGCCCAGATTCACACCACTAGCCACACCAGACCAGTAGGGAAGCCCAGCCTTGAACCTGTGGACCCTTACCAGCTTTCTGTGGGCCCAACTCTCTCGAGCTTTCCTCCGCTGCCCCTTACCTAAACCTGAATTCCAATCCTGAATCCAGCCTCTGGCAGAAAGTTACTACCAGGGAGTTAAATTAGTTTTTCATGCATATATAATGAACTCTCAGCAATAAATAAGGCTTTATGGGTGGCAGATTTATCCACTTTTATGGTGCAAAAGTAAAACTTGCTGGGTGTATATTTCTAACAGGTGCTGCCCCTCACACCTGCGTATATAAATCACAGTGGCAGGAGATGGCATCCTGGAAGACCTGCCTGGGGACCTGATGTACAGGACTGTCATGGAGGCCTTGAGAATTCTGTACTCCAGGCGGGAGAATCTACTGGGAGCTCTGGAACCCGGGCAATTGACTGGCCACAGTGCAGCTGTTGTGAGGCCATATAGTGTTCTAGAGGATTAGCGTGGTGCTCAGGACACCAGGCATGGGGTGTCTAAATGGATATGAAGTATGTGGCTGAGAGAGGGAGGGAGACAGAAAAGCCAGAATGGCGTGCAGAGCGGGAGCGCGCTAGAAGGAAACAAAACCTTAGAGCATCTGGGGCTATGTCCGAGAATCATCTGGAAGACATGTCAAAATACAGATTTCTGGGCTCCACCCCCAGGAATTCTGCCTCTGGAGATCTGAGCTGGGACCTCATATTCTGCATTTGTTCTAGAAGATGCTAAAACTTCCAGTCAACGGATCTTGCTTTGAGTATCAACATCTAGATTCTATTTTCAGCAGAAGCAGGAACATCTCACATATCACCCAGTGCCCTGGGACCATCAGCAGCCCTCTCAGGGAAGGGAAGGGCACAGCGCACCCGGTGTGAAGACCCAGCCTCTGGCGGCCTGGTGGTGGTGAGGAGCACAGACCCCAGAGGGCCCTGAATACTGGAGGCTGCTCATCCTCCCTGAGCCTCAGTTTCCTCTTCTGTAAAGCAGGACCCTGGGACTAAGGTGGTAGTGATGATCAAGAGAGTTATTCCAGGCAGGGTTTTCTCTGCGCCGTAATTGTAAAGCTGAGTAATTGGTCCAGAGATGCTTGTTGCACTAGTATCTTCATGTTCTCTTTACATTTTTCCATAATAAAAAGTTTTTTTAAGGCTCTGCCTATATGCATACCCGACTCAGAGAATACATGTTTCTATTCTTTGTTCCCATCCCAGCACCGAAGCCTGGAAACAGCAACTCCAGAAACAAATGTGCATAAGACAGGAAGTGGAGACAGGCCAGCCGAGGTAACTGTTGGTTGTGCTTATGTTTATATGCTTCGAAAAATAAAGATCTCCCACTGTCTCTCTCTGTGTCCATCATGACCTCCTGATCTCTGTGACTTCTTTCTTTCTTTCTTGTTTTTTGAGACAGAGTCTTACTTTGTCACCCTTGGTAGAGTGCCGTGGTGTCACAGCTCACAGCAACCTCAAACTCTTGGGATCAAGCCATCCTCCTGCCTCAGCCTCCCGCAGAGCTGGGACTACAGGTGCCCCCCACAACGCCTGGCTATTTTTAGAGACAGGGTCTCACTCTAACTCAGGCTTGTCTCAAACTCGTGAGCTTAGACAATCCACCTGCCTCAGCCTCGGTGCTGGGGTGACAGGCGTGATCCACCGCTCCTGACCTCCATGACTCTTTCTGTTCCTCCTCCTTTTCCTGTTCCTCCCTCTCTTTCTCTTCTTGTCTCTGTCTCTTTCTCATTCTCTCTCACTCTTTCCCTCTTCTCTCTCTCCCTCCTCCTCCTCCCTTCCTCTCTGCCTCATTTTTGACACATGTATCAGTGTATCTGTGGAAGGACGCAAAGGCAACTTCAGAACAGTGGTTACAGTTTTGTTTTGTTTTGTTTTGCAGGTTTTGGCCGTGGCTGGGTTTGAACCCGCCACCTCCGGCATATGGGGTCAGCGCCCTACTCCTTGGAGCCACAGGCGCCGCCCAGTGGTTGCAGTTTTTACCTGCAGCATTAGCACATGGCTTTCAACATTTTCACGTCCACTCACTGTTTTTATGGGGTAGTCTTGCAGTGTGATCAGAACAGCCCGAATTTTAATCAGGCACCCCTGGGTCTGGAGCCTGGCTCAGCCTCTCATCAGCTGTGTGGGCCTGGATTTAAACACACACACACACCCCTCTTAGAGCCTCGGTCTAGAGAACACAGGTGACTGTTTGGGTTCCTGAGAAAGCAGATCCTTAATGTCTTAGTTCATTTTTCTGTAGCTTTGAACAGAATACCCAAAACCAGGTAATTAATAAAGAAAAGCAATTTATGTCTTTTTTTTTCTTAAACAGACTCTCACTATGTCTCCCTTGGTAGGGTGCCATGGTGTCACAGCTCACAGCAACCCCAAACTCTTAGGCTTAAGCGATTCTCTTGCCTCAGCCTCCCAAGTAGCTGGGACTACAGGTGGCGGCCACAACACCTGGCTATTTTTTGTTGCACGAGCCCTTGCTATTTAGCTGTCCTGGGCCAGGTTCAAACCCATCACCTTTGGTGAAGGTGGCTGGCTCACCACTGTGCTACAGGCACCAAGCCAGCAATTTATGTCTTACAGTTATGGCAACTAAGGAATCCAAAGTCAAGAGAGTGGATCTGGCAAGAGCCTTCCTGCTGGCAGTGACTCCACAGAGTGCTGAGGCAGTGCAGGGCATCACATGATGAGGGGTCTTGTTTGTTACAGCAGCAAATGTAATCCACACTAACCTTCCCTGACCATGAAGAGCTCTGCCAGTAGAGAAAGGAGACAGGACCCCAGCATCTTCACGGAGGGATGACTTACAGGAACTTCAGACCCTGGAGGAAATTTCTCCCAGTGATCTCAGGCAGTTCCACCATGTTGCACAACCACAGGGGGACATTCACATTTTCTATGTGAACAACACTCCCTGGATTTGTGTAACCTGTCACCCTGGTTTCAGAGCAGCATTCCCAGATGAGTGGGCATTGTGGCTGAGGTGCCAAGGATGAGCAGGATCCACACCCATAGTGATGCCACCTACAATAGGCATTATAGGTGGATGAAATGGGAGGGAGAAAGATATAGCATGTGGAAAATCAGGGTCTGTACACTTGGAGTGGTGGTAGCCAGCAGTGTTTACAGAGCAGGGCCTGCAGGCCAGACATATGCTCTTTACATATGCTGGCTCTGTGAAAATTCAGAGCCTGTGTTTTGATCCCCATGTCCCTGGTCACTAATGTTGGTACGGCACCTTATAGTTTACAAAATTCTTTGGGACTCGCTCTGTGTTCTCATGATGGCAATAGTAGTTATTCCCATTTTACAGATGAAGGAATAGTACTGAAGTACTTATGATTCATCAAGGTCACACAGAGAGTATGTGCAGAGGCCAATACTCGAACCCCATCCTCCAGCCTCAGACCAGGCAGACCGCAGCAAAGTGTCTGCAAAGCAGTCTCTTCCCTCCTCCCTGCTCGCACCGCACAGGAGGTGAGGCTTCTATATTTAGATCATGACAAGGAGCTGCTGAGAGATTGTCCTCAGGCTATGAATTCAGTCTTACAAATTCACCGCAGATCCAGGAGAAGGCCAAGAATAAACGGGTGGGAGAAGGTCTTTCTGATTCCAAACAGAAATGGAGCTGATCAAATACAGCCTGAGCACACACACAGGCTGCAGGAGAAAAACTGGATTTATCTCAAACCCTGTGTACTCAGAAGCTTTCCCCTGAACCCAGGTCCCACTGGCAAGAAATTGTCATTTCATGCATTTATTTTCCCCATGTACTTTGACAGTCTCTGAGTTTTGCTGAGTCCTTATCTTCTCTGTCCAATTCCACAGACTATTGGCCTGGAAATAGCTCAAAACCATGCAGACCATTTCAAGGGAGCCTGCTTGCGGGTAGACCAAAGACACAATCCTACTTGCCAGCTCACTGAGGCCTCTCCCAGATGGGGAGTCTGCCAGGCCCCTGTGGCAGAGATAGCCTCTGCTTATCAAAATACCCCCTCAGGCATGTGGCCCAATCAGGAACTACATTTCCCAGCCACCCCTACAGTTAAGTGAGGTCATGTGACCAGTTCTCACCAATGGAATAGGACCAGAAATGATCTGTGTCTCACCTGGGCAAGGCAGTTAAGTGAATATGCTCTCTTCATAGTCTCGCTCTGCTTCTGCCTGGATGCACACCCTGAAGAATGGCAGAGCCACAAGATGGAAAGAACCCAGGTGCCTATAAAGTGAAAACATTTTATATTAGGTTACTTAAATGTTGGAGGTTATTCGTTACAGGAGTGAGCATAAATTGAATTAATATATCTTCCTTTCTGATTCTTGGCAACTTTGGATGCCTATGGAGGGAGGGGTGGGATTCCCACTTGCTCCCTGAGGAGAGCTATAATCCCCATTTGTTCCCTGTTGTATGCTGGCCTTGCCCTCAGAGCTAGGTTCCTGCCTCAGTTTCCCTGAAGAGAACAACAGCTTCACCTCAGGACAGGGCTGTGATCTAAGTCCTTTTGAGATTGACTGCCCAGTCTTGGTCAACATCAAATGGATTATAATTCAAATGTTACTTGTGATGCCCACCCACCCTCCAACTCCTGAGGCCACTACCCAGTGGCCCTGTATTTTTCCCCTGGAATGAGTCCCTCTGATGCTGGCACTAGCTGGCTTTGAGCCCACAGTCTCGAGCCTTACTGATGGCTTCATGCCAGACCCCTGGAGGAAGACTGGTATAAAAGGAAGAGCGTGCTGTAGAAACGGAAGAAGTTCAAATCAAACCTACAGTTTTCAGGGCGAAGATTGTGCTCCTCTGTTAGTCCACGAGGCCCTCCATGTGCTGTCCTTGCCTGCCGCCCAGCCCTCTCCATCTGCTCTCTCCCAACCTACCTCCTCCCATCAGCCTGGCCCACTTCTGCTCACCCAAATGCATAGCACTACTTAGCACCGACAGTGATGCATATGCTGCTCCCTCCATTCGGAATGCCCTTCTCACTTAAAATAGGAGTTTGGAGCCTGCCAGGGGCTAGCTGCTGGCTTTTTCCTATTAGTTATCCTTCTTTATTTTGCTGGGAACATAAACCCATTGTGAGGAACCTTATCCAGAGGTTTAATTAGGGTTGACCCCACCAGAGGGCTGAGCGTGAAATTGTGGACACTTTACATTTTTGACACCAGGAGGGATCAGCCCTGTTTTCTTGCATAAGCTCCATGGAAAATTTAAGTGTAGGGTCTCCAGTGGTCATCTCTATTTGAGAATGGAGTCAACCAAAGACTTCCGAAATGAGTCAGGAGACAGAGCCCTGACTCATTGCTCAAGCCCTTGATGTAGACAGTGTTGGTGCCTCACCCAGATCCCCCCGTCAGACCTGTGTGCCCAACTGTGTCAATGATGAACTGCTAACAGCTCATCATTGCACCCTTCCTTGCCTCAGCCAAAGAGAGCCAGTCTGCCCAGAAATCCCCGGGAAGTTATGCCCCCCATTCCCAAGACAGCCCATAGCCAATACCTGACTAACAGAGGAGTCCAAAAGGCCATGGGACAATTCTGCAATACTGTTCACATTCCAGAGATCCCCATGGGATCAGCCTGAAACTAGATACTAGCTGATACCACACTGTTCATCAGTTCCTTCTTCTACTCTGTCTTACAGATTCACTCCCTTATTGTTCCTCCCAAGAGCACTTCCTCTATAAATCACTTGCACAATGATCCCCATTGGAAGTCCTGCTATTAGGGAATCTAACCTAAACTGCCCCTGGATCAAGCCATGCCTGAAGCCAGACCATGGCCTTCCTGGTCCCTAGAGACTACAAATTCTCTTTTTTATTTAATCTGCTTGAAACTGAGTTTCTGACAGTTGCACTTGACCTTGAAGACTTCCTATGTAGTGAAAAATAAACATTCATGTGATATCTCTTATTCTCAATCCAACATCAACCCGGAATGAGGTAAGCCTGCAGCCTGCTGGCTCTCTGGAGAGCATGAGCCAAGCCTACTCAGGCAGACACACCCCCACCCCCAACACCCCCGTGCTACAAACAGAAACTGTCACACCTCCTCACACATCTTGGTAACTTTATTCAGTGTGTGATTCTAAAAAGGGTTTCCAGATCAGGCCAGATTTCAACTGCAATAAAAAGGACCAACTGTTTAGTCTCCCTTTGCTCAGTGCTGAATACAAATAATACTTGTATTTGTAATAAATATTTAGAGAAAAACTGCCTCACTCCTTGGCTTTAGAGAGTTGTGTGCCTTTCAAGGATTCTTGCATCTGACTGCTATAATGCTGAGATTGCTGGCTATTAGGATCTGTCCTGAAATCCTCCAAGATGTTGGCACTGTATGATATTAGAAAATTATGGTGTTTTGCTGTGTCGCCACAAAAAGAAAGATTAAACAGAAAGCAGGGTTTAATAAATAAAGTTGAAGGTTGCTGAGCAGAACAAGGCAGCTTGTTCCTTCATTCCTATAACCAGTGCCTTGAAAAGCCCAGAATGAAATACACCCCAAACTCCAGACTGACCCCTTCTCACTCAGCACATTCTCTGTCCTTTTCTTTCCAAGATGGGTTGTTACAAGTGACTTGGGTTGTGATGCGTGTTGTGGATTTCAGTCGACATTGGGTATAACCCTCAAGCTTTCCATTCCATCAGTGTGTGTATACTAAAGCTACCGTTTATTTGTCTAAATTCGTATAAAGCCATTAAATTGTGATTATTATCTTCACTTTACAGAGGTCAAATCCCAAGCCCAGAGGTCAGACAAGCTGCCCCAGGCCAACAGCACCAGTGAGGGACAAGCTGAGATGTGAACAGAGGCCTGTCTGAATCCCAAAGCCATACTATGTTCATGGAGCCCCACTACCCTGTGTCAACGTATATAATGTGGATTGAGCCTTTGTTCTCTTAAAAAGTTCAATATCTTTGTACAGATTACTGTGAACAAAGCTGAGTTTTGTAATAAAGATTATCTTTCTAAGACGAACCTGTTGGGCGGCGCCTGTGGCTCAAAGGCTCTGGTCCCATATGCCGGAGGTGACAGGTTCAAACCCAGCCCCAGCTTAAAAAACAAAAAAATGCAAGATGAACCAGGGTGGCCACACTCCCCAAGACCATAATTTACTTTACTCTGTGGCCCAAGAAGGAAAAACAGGAACCCCCTTGGCATCCCTGCCACAGTGCACACTCAGAGGGTATCACATGTGGGACAGAGGCGAACTGCCTCATGACCTCAGAAGGGGATGCTGGGTCCTCTGTGCCATGTTGAGATTCTACTTCCTCATCTGTAAAATGAAGATCATAAGGCCTCCTCCAGGGTCTATTAGAGTTAAACAACACTGTGGATGCGAGAGATCTGAGCTAAGTGTCTGCCTGGCACATTTGTTCCTAAATCTGAGTGGTTCCAGAATGCTCCCTTTACAGATGAGAACACTGAGGCCCAGGCAGGGGCTGAGCTTTGCCAAGGCCACATAGCAAGTCTAGCTAGAAGTTCTGCTGCCTCTCAACCCAAGGCTTCCAAACGCCCTCCACCCTGAATCTGGGGCAGTGTGGTTCTGTCTCCACTGAGCTGCACCCAAGGTGTGTCCACACCTCCCAGGAAAAATGGTTCACACACAAGCCTCCTGGCACTGAGCCAGCACAGTGTGGAGGGGACAGAGAACGAGGTGGCCTCTACCAGCAAGAATCTCCCTGCCTTTTTTTTTCTGGGGTGGGGACTCCAACTGCCTCCTGCAGGTGTGATGTACCTGCCGCTTCAACCTAAGCCAAGGGCAGACGCCTGGATAGAGCAGGGAGACCCATTGGGTGGCAAGGGGAGATAATGCCAGCCAGACATCTCCCGGAGACAGGGGCCAATTAGTAAGCTAAGCAGGACCTTACTCGGACGCCTTAGACACCCCATTAACCACTCAGCCCCAGCTGCTTTCACACATCATTTTTTCAAACCAGCTCATCCATGGGTCCAGCCCCAAAGGTAGACCCAATCCCAAGCGCCTGCTCCACGGGGGCTGCTTCTGCGCTGGGCTCGGCAAATCTCCGCCTTCCCACCGCAGCCCTGCCATAGTCCTCACAGCCCTCCCTGCTCAAACCTAATCTCATTCCTGATTAAACTTTCTCTCCCATCCATTTGTAATCGTGCGCAGAGATGTGAGTTTTGAAGCTCCGTATAAATATGTGCTTTAGAATTAAACTGGTTCAGCAGTTCTTGACAATGATTTCTCAGAAATTAAACCCGGACAATTTGTTTGGCTGGAGCACAACATCTGAAACATGCATGATGGAAAGGCGGTGAATGCACTCGGAGCCCAACAGATTGATAAATACCTGCTCTTCCCAGGGCGGGCACGCAGGCTCCGCGGGAGCTTGCTGCCCCCTGGCGGCGCTCAGGGTTAGTGCCAGGCCGGAGCCCAGAATTCACACACCCTTTAAGCCCACGGTCCCCAACCCTGGGGCCTGTTAGAAATACTGTAGGTCTTGACCTTTCAGGAACCAGTCGGCACAACAAAAAGTGAGTGGCCAGCATGAGCAAAGCTTCATCCGCGTTCACAGTCGCTCTCCATCGCTCACATCACCGCCTGAGCTCCTCTTCCTATCAGAGCAGCAGGGGCATTAGATTCTCTTAGGAAAGCAAAGTCTACTGTAAACTGCTCACATGAGGCATCTATGTTGTGGCTCCTTATGAGAATCTAATGCCTGATGATCTGAGACGGAGTTGAGGAGGTGATGCTAGCCCTGGGGAGTGGCTGCAAATACAGACTGTCGTGAGCAGAAAGGTTTGACTGCACAGAGATCATAATAAATCAATTGCTTGCAGATTCCTATCAAAACCATCTTTCCCACCCCGTCCATGGAAAAATCGTCTTCCATGAAATGAATTCGTAGTCCCCAACTAGCGATGGGGAGCGCTGCTGTAAGTGAAACTAAATATCACCGCCCCTGGACACCTACTACGTCATAGCTTAGACTTGGGCCCACTTCTCTGCACTTGAAGAAAACCCTGGGGCCCTGACAGGTGAAAATAAATTTGTGAAAGGGGGAAGGAAGCAGGTGAGTTGGGTTGTTATCTCTGTGTCTGGTGGAGCAGGCTCCGTGCAGCATGAGATTAGAAAGGAAAGGAACGCTGATGTGTGCTACAACACGTCGAACCTTGATAATATTATGCTAAGCCAGACACAAAAGGGCACATTGTAGGATTCCATTCATATGAAACGTGCAGAACAGACAAATCCACAGAGACAGAGAGCAGATTAGTTGTTGCCAGGGGCTGGGGGAAGGAGGAAGGGGCGATCATTGCTAATACAGTTTCCACGTGGGGTGATGAAAATGTTTTGGAACTAGATTGTATTGGTGGTTGTACAACAGTGTGAAGGTACTTAATGCCACCAAATTGCATGCTTAAAATGGGAAGTTTGGGGTTGTATTTTACCACGATAAGAAAAAGATCACAGAAACAACCTCAAGAATCGCTTCCTGCCCTGACACTCTCCAGCCACACCCTCAGGAGTTCTCCTGAACATGTCTGAGTGTCCCCAGGGGGTTCCTTGCTGTCCCGTGGTGTCTGGCAGTTCCCTTTCCTGGTAGCGGGCTCACTGCAGTCCTGCCCCTGCACCTGCTGAGAGCTCCCATGGCTGCCACCTGGCACTGTGGGACACCCGGTGGTGTAGAGGGACTGGCATCTGCCCCAAGAGCATTATCTCCTCTCCTGCAGGAGCTGAAGGGCAGGAAAGCCACAGGCTCCTGGTGCTCCAGCCACAAGAGCCCCCCTAGGGGTTTAATGCTTAGGGCTGAGGGCCCACTTAGCAACACACACTATATTGGGTTTAGGAGTTTCTCTCCACTTTGATCTGCAATCTTCAAGCCAGGCTTGTGGATCTAGAAAACATCTCCCCAAGGGCTCCTGGAAGCCGAGCGTTGACAGAATCCTGGCAGGCCTCTCCCCCAACCCACCCATACTCTGGACACACTTAACCCCAGATGAGGGCCCATGTAGCTCAAGTATTTCATTTAATCCTCCTGCATCCATGAAACACAGACTACTATTCCCATTTCCTTCCAGAAGAAATGGGCTCAAAAATATGGCAGAGCCTGGTCTATGCAGATTTTACCTGGACCTCGGTAGCCTCTGGGGCCTGGGTTCCCATAATATAGCAGAGACCACAGTCAAGGACAATGCTGAAGGAGCCATGAACCATCTCCCTCACCAATCTGGGAGCTCTGAGAGACAGGTAAGAGAGGACTCTGCTGTGGTGCCCAGGGATAAGCCCAGAAGCCCCCAAGGTAGAGATGTCAGTGAACGCTTGCTAGAATGAACTGGACACAGCCCCCACTGAGGCTGAGAGAACAGAATTGCCCTGGTAAAGGAAAATTGACCTGAATCTTTGCTCAGAACTTAAGATAAACGATTGGTTGAAACCTTCAGGGGGCTGGACCTCTTTCCTGCTTCTCCCTTCTCTTTCTCTGTCTCTCTTTCTCTCAACTTTGGTTCTGTGCCATCCACACACACATAAATCCTGCCTCAGGTTTTCAGAACAAGACACTGATCTCTCCCAATGCTCCCTGTGTGCTCCCCACCCACCCCCACCTTGAGCAGTCAAACCATTTTTAAAGGGACTGAAAAGTTGCTCGAAATTCTTGGATTCAGCCTTAAACTGTTAGGATTAATTTTCTCCCACACACATTGAATGACAGAATCGGGTTTCAGGATGATCTTGCCAGGTTGGGGTGGTGGGCCAAATCTAACAGGGGAATTCAGAAAGGGAAAAATAGGAATCCCACACTTGGTTCAAAAATTGTTCGAGTATCAAACAGATGAAGTGCGACATTAAAGTGGCTCCGCAGTGTGACTTGAATGCCCAGCGAGTCTCACTTTATGCTGAGCCAAAGAAACACAAATATGGTGCTCAGGATAAGGGAGGTGAGAGGTCCCATCTCGCATGAACTGTTCAGAGCATGCTGAGTCTCAGGCATAAGGTTCTGCTTCGTCTCTTAAGAAGAGCAAAATAAAATCTTTCCAGAGAGGTGTCCTCAGACTCCCAAGAGAAATACACAAAAGGGCTGGCCTTGACCCTCTCCCTCACCTTTCACAGCAGATGGGACCGAGTTCTGCAGTTCTGCCTCCAGAATGTCTCCAGTGCTCTCCTCCCTCCCTCCTCAGTCTGTCTCTATCTCACCTTAACGTCTGCAGTGGCCTCCACCTGGGCCCCAGCATGCCCCCGACTTCTTAAGGTTCATTCTTCATATTATGTTTAACTCCCTCACCCCATCTTCCTGAACGGTAACCTCTGGCCCCAACCACGCATGTGATAAAGTCCAGACAGCTCTGTGTGACCTCTCCTGCCCCCTCCAGTCTCCTGTCATACCCTATCTGCCTTGCTGTGTCCTAATCTCATGCCAAAGGGGCCATTTCTCTTCTTGGCCTTGACGAAGCCATTTCTTCTGACAGAAGCACCACTGGCCTTCCTTTTCCTGCCTGTAGAACTCTCACTCACGCTTCAAGACCAGGATCAGCCACCCCTTCCTCTGGAAAGGCTCAGGCCATGTGGTCATTTTGTCTTCCATACCCCCAGGGTCCCCTAGGTTACTCTTATCATACTGCCCTGGACCCGTGAATGTCCTAGTCCCCTCTCCTAGACTGTGATATCATTGATGACAGGTTCTGAGTCCTATTTACCTCATCATCCCTGTGCCTAGCACTGAGTCTTAAACACAGAACTTATCAATAAGTATGCTTAAAATGAATGGATGCATGGTGAATGTGTGGATGGATGGATGGATGGATGGATGGTAGGTGCATGGATGGGTGGATGGGTGCATGGTGGGTTCATGGATGGATGGATGGGTACATGGTGGGAATCTGAATGGATGGATGCATGGTGGGTGTGTGGATGAGGGGATGTATGCGTGGTGAGTATATGGATGGGTGGATGGATGCATGGTGAGTATATGGATGGGTGGATGGATGCATGGTGAGTATCTGGATGGGTGGATGGATGCATGGTGAGTGTGTGGATGGATGGATGCATGATGGTAGGTGCATGGATGGATGGATGCACAGTAAGTGTGTGGATGGGTGGATGGATGCATGGTGGATGAACAGATGGATGGATGAGTACATGGTGGGTATGTGGATGGATGGATGGTTGGATGGATGGATGGGTACATGGTGGGAATGTGGATGGATGGATGGATGCATGGTGGGTGCATGGATGGATGGGGGTTGTACAGTGAGTGCATGGTGGATGTTTGGATGCACAGATAGATGACTACTATGTCTGTCGTCAAATTCCATATGAATTCAGGCCACCTCCACCAATCATCTGCTCCGTGAGTACAAGATTCAAGATTTGGGGGACACTAACTCAGATGTCTTGTGTCATGTGTTCATGCCCCCATTCTTTCCCAACAAGGGCCCTCATCATGACAGAGGAGTGAGATGGGACAAAGTTGGAAATAGAAACTTCTGAAACTCTCCTGCTGAAGCTCAGGTCCTGGGCTCAGCTTTCCCTGCCCTCACAGGAGACGCTCACGTTATACAAGGTCTCCCTCACCCCAGCAACTGCATGCCCAAACACCAGCACTACAAATAGCCTATGTGAGACTCTTCACCACCAGCAGAGGAGGAGGACATGATGAAATTTTGGCCCAGGCCCCAAGCAGCTTCCTTATCTCCAGGGGAAAAGCCACAATAGCCTATTTCTTCACTTCTTCAGTCCCTTACACCCGTTATGACAGTTTCTTACAGTTTTTTTTTAAAGACTCAAACACTCCCAGGATCAGCAGTGGACAAGTTAATGAGAAATACAATTGTTGCTGTTAGAAGTAAAGAGCTGATCATGGCGAAACGTGAAGAAATTATTGCATTTATCTAGGGTTTGTCAGTTTAAGTGCAGGAAGTTAATGTTGGGGAAACACAAATGGTCTTTGAACCGAGTGAATAATGCCGCTGCTTCCTCCTGCTATTTTTTATACCTGTTATTAAATTAAATACATATAAGTTCAAATGTTCCCAAGATAATGCATTGAAAATGCCTTCGGGGAATAAGTCATACCTCCATTTTTGAGATTCCAACTTGAGCCTACGTATTTAAATCCCCTTCCTCTGAGCTGCCAATAGACGTGAAGAAAGAAATCTAGAGACTTCATAGAAAGAATCTATCTATCTCCATGCTGGAAAGGATGGTGAGTGCTCTCAGCAAGCCAGAATCATTGTACCATGTTGGCAGAATGTCAGGTGGCACCGGATTAAGGGAAATCCTGGCCCTCAGTATCTGTAAAGTTCACATTCAACATAAGTCAAGGAAAAACCCCATCCAGAAAGCAGACAGGTGAATGTCCGGGAGAACCCTGCAGAGTCCCCTACTGCAACCTCTAAAAAAACCTCAGAAATATGAAAGTGTGAGATTTAATAAAGAATAATAATAAAAAGCTCAGAATGTTGACAGCTATAGATAAAGGTGAGAGGTGAGATATTTAGCAAGGGGCAAATCTTAACCCCTTATGAGCATGGGGACAACAGCAGGTATAGAGGAAGCACCATGCCCAGACACGGCCAGGACCCTGCCTACGCCATCTCAGCACTTAATTATCTCTGTGCACGCAGCCTGACTGCCTGGCTTCCAACCTGCAGCCCTGGGGGCTCTCTGTCTCGGACCACCGGTCACCTTTGTCTGGGGCAAACCAGACGTATCAAGGACCTGGAAGCAAGGTGTACACACACATCAGTCAGGTCCCTCCCAGGCTCTGCAGCTGGTTCCCAGAGCGCCCTGGTGGGACTGAGTGACAGCAGTGCCTATAGGAATGTCTTGGTTGTGCACCTGGTATGGGCCTCTTTCCCTCCCTGCCTCACTTCCTCATTCCCCTACTCCCCTGGCAAGTGTGTCCTATAATCACCTCTCATAAACTACCGGCACCTACATTTTTGTGTTGGGATCTGCTTCTGCAGAAATCCAAATTAAGCAGCGCTCTAACCTGAAACCTTCTGAAGGTGTGGGGTGGTGACCATTGCTACAGTAGGGTCTTAGAATGCTCTGCAGAGACCCTTAGGGACAAGGGCTGGTGTCTTAGCTAACTTCAAACTAATGTAAACATAGGAAAGGATCCACCCAGCTTGGGGGGGGTCCCTTTAAATGCCTCCGTCTCCCCCACACAGACACATATACAACCGTGCACACACACACACACAGAGGAGTAACTAGACTCTATCTCTCTCTCTTTGGGGAATATTTGAATAGAGACGCTTACCACATTTGACAGAACCCATCTCAGTCTTGAACAAGCATAAATCTCTCTCAAAGCATAAGAAAATAAAGAAAAATTGCCTATTCTAAGGAAAGATCTGATGGTACAAGCAGCCCAAGAAAGATCTGATGGTACAAGATCTGATGGTACAGCAGATTCTCTGCAAACATTTCCCTGTACATAGATTTGGGAAGACTTCAGGAAATCTTTCCTGACTATAATATATATGCAGGAAGATCCAAAAACACACTGCAAGACATTAACTTCAGGGGAAGCGGGTGAAAGGTGTGTGGGGACTCCCTGTGCTATCTCTTCACCTTTTCTCTTCAACTAAAATTGTTCCAGAACAAAACATAAACGTGAGATCAGACCACACAAAACAAAACAAACATTGCGTCTATGACAGAAAAGCTCTGAAATCAGAAAAGACGTTCGGTAGGAAACGGAAATATGATCATCAAAATATCTAAATTAGTGGAGGCCAAACGATGGATCAGGATACTGTCCAAAGCCAGAGCAGTCATTTGGAAGAGCAGCAATTCCGCCTCCCCTGGAGGAAAGGGCCGTGAAATGAACACAGCGCAGTGAGAGAGAAGGAATGGCAAATGGATCCGGTCGGTTCAGTAAGCCTCCATTTGGAATTCTAGAAGGAATGAGCAGGACAGATGGAGGATAAGTAATAATGCGGGAAATAACAGAAGGAAAAGTACCTCAACTGGAAGCGATGGATCAGTTCCCGAGGATGGGGAGCGAGCACGGGCGGGAAACCCGCGGAGAGAGGCGCTGTGGACGGGCGCCAGACCCAGCTCCCGGGCCGTGCCAGAGCCCCTTGGCATCTGCCCAGGTGCACATGGCGGAGAAGAAATGGAAAAGCACCGGCTTGTCTGCAGTTTGCAACACAACCGAAACGAGGGGAAAATCTGAGGTTTCTGGCATGGCTCCTGGTGGCCGGCACATTTGCATAAGTCTGGGACCTCTGAGGAGTCCTGTTAATCATGTCTGCCCAGCTCAGGGAAATGAACAGAGCTAAGGCAACCTTTGGGAGATATTCTTAGGGGTGGGGATGGGCTTCGGATTAGGTCCCAAGGCGGTTTTCTCCCACCCTCCCAGTTTCCTCGGCTTCCAATGTCTGCATCCCCACCTCCATCCCTCCTCTATCCAGGCTGGAAAGCTTAGATAACTGTGGGCTCATCTTACTGCCCTCCTGTCCTATTTGGTCCCCAGAAGATGACTCTTTATGAGTAGTGTCTCTCTCATATTTCTCTATTCCCCTACAACCCCCAGCCTCAACCCAAGTCCAAGGCCCTGGACTATTTTAACCAGAGCCTATGTGATCTTCACACTTCCAGCCTCCAAAACTCAACCATCCACTGTACACCAAGACTTGGATCAAGGCTTGACTTGTCACCAACTCAAGTGCCCACAGGTGACTCATGTGAGTGAAGCTGGCAGGGAAGGTGAGCACTGAGGAGACTGGGAGGGTGGGGGGGCGGTTAGCGCTCTGCCAAAAAGGAACAGTCACGACTCTCACCTCCCACCACATTGTCCCGGGGAAAACATTGACTCAAAGAGGCCAAGTCTTCCAGTATTTTTCAAGAAAAAGCAGAGACTCCAAATTTTGGGGTGTGAAATTCCCTTGTTTTTACACATTAGCAATTAATCCAATTTATAAACACTATGGAATTTTCTTATCTGCTTCCATCTCTGTTGTATCCTCAACACCTAGAATGGTGTTCAGTAAACATTCTTGCAGGCTCAGCGTACAAATGCGATCAGACGAACGGGTCTCCCATGGGCAAAGTCTACAGTGAAGGATCTTGGTTCAGCTTCATACAGAGGAGTGGGTATTAGCCTTCTTGCTAAGCAATGAGGGAGCCAAGCTCACAGAGGGGCAGAGGCTTAGCCGGGATGTAGACTCTGGTCTCTCTGAATCTACCCCACCAGTTCTGAGTTCTGGTCCCTCCTCTGTCACTATCAGCCTGTGGGTTCTTAGATAAGCCATCCTTGACTTAACTCCATCCCTCAAACCTACCCCTGCACCTTCTCCAATTTCCCTCTGTCTGGTTTCCTGAATATTTCCACCACCAGCCCAGTTTCATTTTCTTCCCTGAAGGATGAAGTGGCGGCCTCTATCCGGCCTCCTGCCTCGGTGCCAACTTTCCGTGCATGTGGTCTCCAGAGTTCCACCAAACAGGGTCCTCTGGAAGTCTTATAGGACTTTTAAGAAGGGTAGAAGGCCACACTCCAAGGCATAACAATTGAGTTTCTTGCGTATTTAGTCTGACCCATCTTCAATCTCATTGCCCACATCTGTTCCCCTTACACCTACCATTCCTTGGAAGCCTGTGTCGGCCACACCTCTTTGCTTTTTTTTTTTTTTTTTTTTGAGACAGAGCCTCAAGCTGTCCCCCTGGGTAGAGTGCAGTGGCATTATAGCTCACAGCAACCTCCAACTCCTGGGCTCAAGCAAGTCTCTTGCCTCCACCTCCCAAGTAGCTGGGACCACAGGCGCCCGCCACAACGCCCGGCTATTTTTTGGTTGCAGCCGTCATTGTTGTTTGGCGGGTCCGGGCTGGGGATTCGAACCCACCACCTTAAGTGTACGTGGCTGGCGCCTTAGCCGGTTGAGCTATAGGCGCTGAGCCAATTTTGCCAATTTCTTTTTTGCTGATATGGTGCCAGAAAAATCACATGGGGGATACATAACAAAGGCGTGATATAAGATAAAAATGTTCATGTCAACATATTCACTACTTCATTTTAGAAGGAATTAACAGAATGGTAAAGTTAGAATTTCTTAAACATTATCAAACATTTAAAAGTTTAACGAACAACTAAAATATTCACTTTCTATTGAATACCTGGAAGGTTCCCATTGCAGTCCACATCTTCTATGCTACATCCCCATTTAACAAGAAGTTGCAAACATCCAAGCCGCCCATGAAAAGCTGCATAATGTACAGGTCTCCATTCTCTCTTATCAGTCATGCTGGGATCCTAGAATTAACATTCACAAGGACTTCATTTCTTTCCATTCTATAGAGAAAACATTAAGTCTAGCAACTTAATTCTACTAATAAGAATTGGAAACTTAAAACTATAGTTTTAAGTGTATTTAAAACACTAAATACAATAGAAAAATTTACTGCAACCACTAATTTGAACATATGAGCTAATAAGACATTAGTGAACTTTTAAAAAAAATAGCCTTTTAAAAAAGAACTAGTCACATTAAATAATTTTTTTTTTTTTTTTGCAGTTTTAGGCTGGGGCTAGGTTTGAACCTGCCACCCTCCGAGATATAGGGCCAGCGCCCTACTCCTTTGAGCCACAGGCACCGCCCCACATTAAATAATTTTTTAAAAAGAACTTAACTAGTCATTTTACTAATCACAGATTCCTAATGAATAGGATCATGCCTATAATCCCAGCACTCAGGAAGACCAAAGCAGGAGGACTGTTTGACCTAAGGAGTTTGAGACCAGCCTGAGTAAGTATGAGACCTTGTCTCTACTAAAAATAGAAAAATTAACTGGGCGTGTTGGTGAGTGCCTAGAGTCCCAGGTACTGGGTAGGGTGAGACAGGAGGATCACTTAAACCCAGGAATTTGATGTTGCCATGAGCTAATGCCATAGCACTCTAGCCAAGGCAGGAGGAAGGGAAGGAGGGAAGGAAAAACATCATTGCACTAACTCTTACCATAATACCTTTCATATCAATAATAGGGTAATATTAAAAACAAATACTATAATAAACACTTCCAGAGGAATAAACCAATTTCTAAATTTATATGTGAAATAAGAGTTTCAAAGAAATACCTAAGACAGAAATTCATAAAGATTTACAATCACCTGGTTAAAATTTGTTTAGAAGCTTCAGAATCTACCCAGTTAAACTTTGAACTGGTATGAAGAACCCAAAACCTTGGAAACACTTTATAATACTAAACTGGCTGTTTTGGAGAGAAGGGAAATATCTCTGAATTACTGCTCCCATGTGTAAAGATGGAAAAGCTAGAGAGAAAAATTAAATTACTTTCCCAAGTCACATTAGAGATTTAATAAGTCGGAAAGAGATAACCAGACTACCAAATGCTATCCTATCCTTGTGCTTATATTCACAGGAGTCCCTCACCACTCCACTTCGGAGCATCATTTGTAAAGTGAAAGAATGTCCATGAGTTGCAGCAAGATGTAAAGGAGTGCATCCACGATCATCTTGAGCTGTCAGATTTGCTCCATTGATTATAAGAGCCTAAAAATAAAGAAATGAAACAAGTTGACATGAACATACATGTTAAATCATAAGTGGAAATACAGATTTTTTTTTAATGTTCTTATATATGTGCTACAAGCAAACTGTGAAAAAATGTTTGAGGTCTTTTTTTTTTGTTTTTAGAGACAGAGTCTCACTCTGTCACCCTCAGTAGAGTATCATGATGTCACAGCTCACAGCAACCTCCAGCTTTTGGGCTTAGGCAATTCTCTTGCCTCAGTCTCCGGAGTAGCTGGGACTACAGGCACCCACCACAACGTCCGCCTATTTTTTTGTTGTTGCAGTTTGGCCGAGGCCAGGTTTGAACCCACCACCCTTGGTATATGGCGCCAGCGCCCTACTCTATGAGCCAGAGGTGCCGCCCAAGGTCTTTTTTATATAGACCCTAGGAGACACTTATAATATCTGATTTATAATATTCTGATTTGAGCATGTACATACAAATTATAAGAACACTTTGCATGAGTAGAAATTAACAACCACTACAATACTTTACTGCTAAGCTAATAAAAGTGAACTTTAAACATCCACTATTTTAAAAGCAGAATCTGCCAGATGTGGTGGCTCACACCTGTAATCCTAGCACTCTGGGAAGCCAAAGCATGGATTGTTTGAGCTCAGGTATTCGAAACCAGCCTGAGCAAGACCAAGAACCCATCTCTAAAAATAGCTGGGCATCATGGTGGGTGCCTATAGTCCCAGCCACTTGGGAGGCTGAAGCAAGAGATTCACTTGAGTCCAACAGTTTGAAGTTGCTGTGAGCTATGATACCACAGCACTCTACTGAGGGCAACAAAGTGAGACTCTGTCTAAATAAACAAATGCAGAAGAATCTTTTATTAACTGCGTTTTGATTCAATGAAAGAATTTAATTATTAAAGTTACTAGGTCTAAGTTCCAAATCAAGCTTCTAACCTCATCTAACTACATTACATGTGAATTTGCAATTGGTCCAGTTTCTACATATAGGTTATATCATAAACACAGTACACCCCTCTACATAATATATAGAGTAAATGGTTTAAAAGAATTACTAGTACCCAACTTCAAGGGTAAGTACTATAAAACAATTACTATAAAGCTACAGTAATCAAGATAGTGTGTTATTGGCCAAAGAATAAACAAATGATTGATGGAACTGAATAAAGAATTCAGAAACTGACCTTTGACAAAGGATCAAAGGGAATATGATGGAGAAAAGATTGTCTTTCCAACAAATGTTACTGGAAGAACTGAATATCCACATTTAAAAACAATGAAACTAAGCACACACTTTACACCCTTAAAAACATTAACTTTAAATGGTTCACAAATCTAAAACTATAAAACTCCTAGAAAATAGCACAGGTAAATAACACTAAGAATCTGTTTCCTAATCTATAAAAAGGGGAACTCATAGAATTGTTGTGTTAAGTGAGGAGATGCATGGGAGACTGTGACTGATATATAATAAATGTTCAATAATTGGCTCGGCACCTGTGGCTCAAGTGGCTAAGGCGCCAGCCACATATACCTAAGGTGGCGGGTTTGAATCCAGCCCCAGCCCGCCAAACAACAATGACTGCTGCAACCAAAAAACAGCCGGGGCGTTGTGGTGGGCACTTGTGGTCCCAGCTACTTGGGAGGCTGAGGCAGGAGACTCGCTTGAGCCCAAGAGTTGGAGGTTGCTGTGAGCTGTGATGCCATGGCACTCTACCCAGGGGGATAGCTTGAGGCTCTGTCTCAAAAAA
>CAUYTI010014077.1:0-22300 GCA_963575145.1 Galago senegalensis | reverse complement strand
GTCCCAGCTACTTGGGAGGCGGAGGCAAGAGACTCGCTTGAGCCCAGGAGTTGGAGGTTGCTGTGAGCTGTAATGCCACGGCACTCTACCCAGGGGGATAGCTTGAGGCTCTGTCTCAAAAAAAAAAAAAAAAAAGAAAAGTAATATCTTACCTTAGTTTCATTAGTGCAACCATCAAATGACTAAGATGACTGAGTGTTAAAATGAAAAACAGTATGTTTAAACTCTAATGGAACTCAAAAGATCACAATTATTCAATCAGTAACTATTTATTGAGCAAATACTATGAAACCAGTTTTTATCGTAATGTGAATATAATATGTAATAAGACAGTAGCTCCCCTCATTTTGCCTACTTCCTGGGGCAGTAATTTTCAACTGGTGTGCCATGAGAGCATCTTAGGTGTGCCACAAACATTTTTTAAAGATCACTAATTAAGTTATTTTTGAAAGAAGTTCAAAGCATAGTCCAGTATATTCTCTTTTTTACTTTTGTTTGATCAACATAATTTAAGTGTGCTGTGGAAGTTTAACTAAAGGTTCAAGTGTGCTGTGAAATTAAAAAGGTTGAAAAACACCATCCCGGGGGTGGTGGTGGTGGTGGTGGTGCAACAGGCATTGAGCAGAGACAGACATGTCCTATCAGGTACAAGTGCTAGGAGGTGAGCACAGAAGGGGCTAGAGAGCAACAGGGTGGCTATTTCAGAATCATTGATCAGAAAAGGTCCGTCTGAGAAGCTGACCTTTGAGCAGAGTAAGGGAGCAAGCCATGAGACTTCCCGGAAACAGTGTTTTGGGCAGAGGAACAACAAAACAGAATCCCCGAGAGCAAGCCCGCTGGCGGGTTCCAGGAAGAGACCTGATAACCCTGGGCTAGGAGAGTGGTGGGTGGTGAATGCAGAGAGGCAGCCCAGTCTGACTGTCCTGCCTGGTAGTTAAGGGGAAGACCCTGGATTCTATTCTAGATGTCATAGCAGAAGTCAGGAGAGAGTTTGCAGTGTAGGGAATGATGAATTCTCACTTTGGTTTTTAATTTAGAGGATTTTTCTGGCTGCTATTCAGGGTACAGACTTCAGGAGGCAGGAGTGGAAGCAGGTGGCCAATTAGAGGCTGGTGCAGTTAGTCCTGGCAAAAGATGCGGGTGTTCTGGACGAGGGAAATGTCCATGGAGATAGTAAGGTAGGGTCAGGTTCAGGACCTCTGTGAGTTGACCGCACAATGGACTGTAACAAACTGGTCAACATATGGTCAACATAAGGATCTAGGCCTACTGCGCTGATATGTACAAATGGTGCGTGTCTGGTCTGTGAAAATTAGATCAACTTCAGGTCAGTGTAGGGAGGTGGTCAACTATGTAGGTTCTACTGTATATAAAGAATAATTACATATGAGTTTCCTTCTTGTTTTGTTTTTTTTTAGAGACAGAGTCTTTTTGTCACCCCTGGCAGAGTGCTGTGGCATCATAGCTCACGGCAACCTTAGACTCTTGGGCTCAAGCAATCCTTTTGCCTCAGCCTCCAGAATAGCTGGGATTATAGGCACCCACCCCAATGCCCAGCTGTTTTTAGAAATGAGGTCTTGCTGTAGCTCAGGCTGGCCTCCAACTTGTGAGCTCAGGCGATCAACCCACCTCGGCTTTCCAGAGTGCTGAGATAAATAGGAGTTTCATTAGAACACATGGTATCTGTGAGTTCCTGTAGATAAAGTTTTGTACCAATAGACCTGTCTCTTCTTTAGTGGTTTGTGGACTGCACAGCTTTGGGTTTTGAAGCCACTACTGAGTTCTAAGGCTTAGTAGCAACATGGAATGAAAAATGAAATTCTAATACTGTGACAGTAATGACTTTTTCAAGATGGGGCTGTAAGGATTAGTAGGGTCAAAATTACACAGTCATTTTTTTTGCCTTGGAGTTTAACTTTCTTGGGGCAAAATCACTGGTGCTGGCTGGGGCAGTAAGAGCGGTATGAACAGTCAAGTTCCCAGTTCAGTTTCCAGGGCTGGGCTGTCCCAGGCCCAGGGCATGGGCCAGGTGAAGGAAAGGGCTCCAGCCAAGGCTCTGGCTCGTCCTGGGACCGAGGCGCTTCTCCGCATCTCATCTGCTCTCATGGAAACAGTTATGTTTCATTTCATTCAAGCTGAGCTGAGAGATTTTTCAGACCTGACTTGTTTGTTTATTTTTAGCAAGCTGGTGAGGGCCGGGGTGCCTGGAGGGCTGGGGTGCCTGGAGGGCCAATTTCTGCTTTCACCTTCTGTCTGATAACAGCCATCTCTCCCCTGCAACTCATCTGGCCCTTCCCTTTCCCCATTCCTACACTCTCCCTCCTTGTGGAACTCTGGGACTCCAGTCCAGTTTCCCCTCTCTCTCTCTGACCTGTTCTGTTCCCATCCTTTTCACTTGTGTCCGTTTGTCTTGTTATATCTTTCCAGAAAATGAGCAATGGTCTATGAACTGATACCCAAACAAAGCCTAGATTTCTGGGAGGCAAACCAAGCCTCCCATATCATCTCCAGGGGGGGAACGTGTTTTCCAGTGTGCGCTGTTATCTTTTAAGGCAAGAAGTAACCACATTACGGTGACTCGTCTTCCTACCCTCCCGCTACCACCACCGTCACCCTCCAGTAGCATCAGTATATTTCACAGTGCTCTGCAAAGGACACTCTTTTGTACCCAGAAGACGTTTACAGAAGAAAAAATTCACCTCTGACAAGATATGGTACATGTGTCAACTTCTCGTCAGGGACACTCGGTTTTTGTAGAACGTTAGCCTTTGGGGGGACTCTTGGCCTCTACACTGTGGGGAGAAGAGAAATAGACAGAAGATGGGCCCTGGAAAGTGAGATGATGAATGGATCAAATGGTGACTAGAAGGGGTGGGAAAGGAAACAGGGGACAGAGGGGCAACGGGAGTGGGCTTTGGTCAGCCAAGGCCAGGTCGTCCTGAAGGAGACACAGAAGGATAGATAATTCCTAGGTCCTGCTGCAGTTAGGAGGATACCCTGAGTCCTGGCGCAGGACAGAGTTCAAGGCATGAAACCTGGATCTTAGTTAGTGTGGGTGACCCATCCTGGTTTGTAGGAAGCAGTGCCTCAAGTGGGCATATCAGCTTTACAAAAGGTAGTGAGCCTGTGATCCTTCCCCTTCTGGTTCAATAGAGGTCTTACTGGGTACGTGCTGCCAAGATCCCCAGAGGTCGCACACACCTGTGTTGCAATCAGGAGCCATATTCCCCCCTCGGCTTGGTCAGGTGAAGGGTCCTCTATCCATTTACTGCTTCAGATGTAAACCAAATTAAGAGAAGCATCGGACCATGTCCAGGTCAGGTGTCATGCTTGAAAATCCTTGAGCTCTGAGAGTTTACCTAACTCAGTCAGGCCTTCCTTGCAAGCAGCATCTCAAGAGGGTAGCTCTCCCTTTGAAAGATGAGTAAGCATCCTGGCTGTTCTGCACCCCTGTACCTATGTGCTGTCCCCCTAAATTCTCCTTTGGCCTGTTTGTACAGAATCATGTGGGCCTTTCATGCTTTGCTATAAGTCGAAAACGTCCGATTTAAGTCATCCAGAGTCCTAGAAATTGTAGCAGTGCTTTTTTGCCATTGCACACTATGCCTTTGGGGGAAATAGAAGCTAACATTTAATCTTCAAGAACTTTCAAGATGTCTTAATCTACATTGAAATACGTAACTAATAGGTGGTGGGTGGGAGGTCCACAAGGACCAGCTCTCCGTCAGCTCTGTGTGCTCAGGCTTTCTTCAGACAGCCCACCTGGGTGGTTTGGTTTGAATTTCATTCGACCCCTGCTGGAGCTCTTCTGAATGAATCCCCTGCCCCCTCCCCCCAGAGATAAATATTCAAAACAGCTTTGCCTTTTACAAACAAATTGAGCAGAATGTGTTACTAAAAGAGGCTCGTTTCCACCTTGTGGAAGTTAATGCCTTCCTAGGCACTGCCTGCTCTGGCCATTAAGCTATCAGTGAACAGGTGTTATACCCAACCTCCCCTCCACCCCCACCCCCATACCAGAATTGTGGTTCCCAACTATGCTTTGTGGCTGTCAGAACACACTTTGGTGTCCGAAGGAAAAGTAACTTGGCGATTCATATCAACTGAAAATGATTTTATGTCAATAAAGGTCTTATGGCAAGAGGTGCAGACAGTCAAAAGCAGAGGAGAGGGGCGCGCAGGCTGCCCCAGTGCACGTCTGTGCGCTCCGCTCAGCGTCCCGCTCCTGCTTCACCGAGATGAGCGCAGCCTTCAGATCTGCAGCTGAACAGTCAGGTCATGAGAATCTTTCATAAGGAGAGAAACTGTACTATTCTATCACAAATTGCACTTCAGATGTGTTTTGCCATTTTAAAAACTCAGTGGCACTGCTTATATATATACTAGGGAATTCCTTGAGCTGAAAATAACTCTGTCCAGTTTCTCCCTGTTCTTGTTAGTGATTTGGCTGCCCCTGAACTCTTTCCCATTATTGCATAACCTGCATGAAGTCGAGCCCTGGAAGCCAGCTTCAGTCCAGAGGCATATTAAAGGAAACACCAAATATCATGGAGAAGCGATTTAAATTTTTACTGGATAATCTCAAAGAATCCTATGAGGCTCCTCATTCATAAGCCAGAGCTCAGCCTCCTGAAATCTCCTCTGTGAGCCTGTAGCTCTGTGCTACTCTGGTGACTTTTTTTGGTCTGTCTGTCTGTCTTTTGACTATCTCTACAATCTCCCTTCTCTCTCTAGTCTTGTGTGAACTTCCCCTCCAGCCCAGCCTCCTGGGTGGGGGGCTTCTGCCCCTGGCTGTATATGTGTGTCTGTTCTTCTCTCATTAGCTACCCCCAGTCTCCCTTCACTCCTGACGGCTGCACTTCTCCCACTAACCCCTCACCCCATCCGCAATCTGCATCACAAAAGCAGGATGGCCCATCTGGCCAGACCCCGCTCTCCCTCCAACGGTGGCTTGGGGGCGGGGTCCTGGGATGCTCAAAGACTAATCACTTTTTTTCTTCTGTCATGATTATTTTCTGAGAGTCTTTTCTTAACAGAAATTCACTTCAGTCAAAATCCAATTAAAGGAATTAAGTCAGATACATATTAAGGTCATTAAGACGTACTTCTTTCTTAACACACACACTCTCTCCCACCTTTGGCCAAATTGTCAAATGTTTGGGGGAAGAGGCGGCCACACAGTGATGAGAATTTCTGAAACAGTCATGTAGTTTTCCAATCCTAACAAGCCACCTTGTAAATTTATGACCGTTGGTCTGGAACAGCAATAAAGAAGTGACTATAAATGAGACAGCAGAAATGTATTTCCAATCCTGGAAAAATAACTCGTGTTTTAAGTCCTCTTGATGATGGTAAAGTTTTATCAATTCCATACACAAAGGAGAGCACGTGAGACATCGTACTAATATCTTTTTATATTCGCTGTTAATGTTGTATTATTTATCCTAAAAAAAATCACTAGTTGTGTTTATTTTCTGTTCTTTTCTATCATCTATATAAATTATAAAAAATTGTGTGTGCGTGTGTGTGTGTGTGTGTGTGTATGTACATACATATTTAAATACTCGATTTGAAAAGGTTTATCTCAATGGTGACTTCCATTCAGAGAGAGGATACATTTTATGAGGTGTGGTAGTTCTGCCGGTTTTGTAATGGTGATCAGTATACAAAGAGAATTTTGGTTTTTATCAGAAATTCATTATACTACACATTTGTAGGAAACTCTAATAAGAGCATGGGCTGTAAATCAGACTGCCTGGGTTCGTGGCCTGGCCTAGTGCCCCTCCCCGTGGATGTGCAGCTAGATAACTATGCCTCACTTTCCTTCTCTGAATGATAGAGACGTTAATGGCTCCACGTTAGAGAGCTGTTGTGAGCATTAAATGAGTTGTTGTGTGTCAAGCCTTCAGAACCGGGTCTGGAGCCTGAGAAGGGCTCTGTCAATGATAACTCTCATTTCTCACCCCCTTTCCTTAGGGAAGAAAGATCTTAAATTGATTGCTTGGTCTTAATACTAAAAACATACATCAAAATTGTAGTGGTTTTGCAGAGGCCTTAAAATAAACTTATCTTCTAAAATATCAGGGTTTGGTAAAGACATTGCATGAATACAGTAATGCTGGAGAAGAATGTCAGATTTCTTCTGTTAGATGCAGGAGTGGTCAAGACACGATTTTTGTAGTTGGTTTTTCTTTTTTCTTCCTATCTCACTGCAGCCTTAGACTCCTGGGCTCTCAAATCACCATTTTTTTCTTTCTTTCTTTTTTTTTTTTTTTTAAACAGAGTGTTACTATGTCACCCTTGGTAGAGTGCTGTGGCATCTCAGTTCACAGAAACCTAAAACCTCTAACTCTTGGGCCTAACCAATTCTTTTGCCTCAGCCTCCCAGGTAGCTGGGACTACATGCACCTGCCACAACACCTGGCTATTTTTTCGTTGCAGTTGTCATTGTTGTTTAGCAGGCCCTGGCCAGGCTCGAACCCACCAGTTTTGGTGTATGAGACCGGCACTCTACCCGCTGAGCTATGGGAGCCAAGCCTCAAATTACCATTTTAATGAAAGGCTTCATAACACTTACCACAAACATTATATTAATTCCTACCTTAAGAGCCACAAGGCTGCTATTTTTCCTCTGATAAAGACTCCAGAGGATATGGTAGTTTTTCTAATGTTATCCATGAAAGTTAGATACACCGATAACTTTTGTATATATCTTTGTGATTTACAAATTTGTCCAAATCCTTTCTGAATCATTTATACTTTATCTCCTAAAGAAATTATTTGCTGTGCTTTGTGGTTTAAAAACAAACAAACAAACAAACAAACAACAATCTGACTTGGTAGTTAAAAGCCTGGCCCTAGACTCACACCAGCCTGGGTTTGAACCCAGCATTGCCACATAATTAGCCATCCAGGGACTGATTTCTCTGCAACTATAAAAGGGAGTTATGATACTGGCCTCCTAGCGCTGACACAAGGATTAAATCAGAGGAGAGCCGACAGGACAGGCTTTTGTCCTGAGTGGTTATCCAGGGTAACAGGAACCTTGCTAGGAATAGCAGAGAGGATTGCACTGACCTCACACTTTCCAAGAGTCCCAGCTGACCTGGGGTGAGCAGAGAACCAGGGTGACCAGCAGAGTCAGAGCAGGGTTCTTGAGAAACCAGGTAATGCTGTCAGAAGAATCATGCGTGCTCTCCCCTTCTGGGAGCGGCTCAAAATCCTTAGCCACCCATGCTGTTCCTTGACTTGGAATTCTTGTATGGTCTAGAAATATCCCCCTCCCTCCCAACATGAAAAGCCTTGGTTTGCAGGATGCTTTCCTAAAGGAATCCGGACTGGATTGGGATCTGGTTGTATTTCCTTTGTTGGAGCTTGTCAGAAGATGAATGTTCTGGGGTCCTTAATGACCAGATAATAGATCCTTGGTCACTGAATAATGAACCCCATATGAATGAAGGAAATTTGTTGTCTGGCCTCTGAAATGATTAAATGGTTCAGGAGTGGGGCCTGCAGGTCCTGACTTAATTATTAAAGATGCTGGGGTGACAGAAGCTTTATCATTTTGATTCTTCCTATGGAACCTCTGAACTGTAAGGTCACCCTGTCCTCCTAGCAGCCTAGGGCACCTCTCATCTTGTCCTCTCAAAAACATGGGTGAGACCATAAGAATGCTAAGAGACTAGAGCATCGTGTGCCTGCCCACCTCAACTTGTACAGCACCCTCAGAGAGGTCTACACCCCACCTTCATGGCACATAGCTGGGCCCAGGTGCAGGAGAGACAGCCTGTGCAGCCAGTGCTCTGTCTGTTCCAGGGCCTGGAGGAGAAGCAGGGATGGGGGTTCTTCTTCCCCTGATAGAGTGCAGGCCCCATCTGTGCTGCTCCCTCTTCTGAGTGTGAGGAGACTCCATCTCCAGTCAGAGGGACATCTGCTGGAGCACGTGGGAACACGTTCCTGGTGGTGGTGCGTCTCGAGCCTCAGCCTCCAGCTCTCTACCAGGGGCCTCCAGGACATAAAGTCTCCACCCTTTGGAGACCCTGTGGCTTCTCTGTGGCTCCTTCCCAGTCTTCTCATGTATCCCTGCTCACCTGCCGCACTGATCCATCTCAAGATGCAAGTTCCGCCTTGGCTCAGCCTTCTTTCAGAGAGGAACAGAACGCCCTGGATGAACTGGTTAGGATCTCTCCACAGGAGAGGGCTGAAGGCTGCTGGGAGGACAGAGGTTTAGCCTGCAATGGTGGCGTCAGTGCCTGGGCACTGGTAGGGTGGAGCCTGACTGGAGTAAGAGCTCCCACAGTTGGCCCTGTCAGCCTCTTCTCTCCCTCTCTCTGCGCCCTCCTGGAATCCTGTGTCTGCCATATTGAGGTAGCTGGTCCTCTTGTTACCACCCTCTGCCTGGGCTTTGCACTCACCGTTCCTCGCCTGAACCTTCCTTCTCACACAGTGGGTTCCTCGGGACTCCACTGAGATGTGTCCTGTGCTTGGAGACTCTTCCTCCCCTCGGCTGGGGTCCTCCCCTCCTATTCTCCTGCCAGCCATCCCACACCTGCACTTCTCCCGACTGTAACCCACTGTGTCCTTCTTCCTTGTGTCTTACATCCTCCCCCGGAGCTGTCAGGATAGCGGCTGCTTCCTCTTCCTAGACGCAACCCCAGGACGGAGCATGGTTTCTGGCACACAGTAGGTGTTTAATGAGTATTTTTAAAGTAAAGAAACACAGAAAGTGCAGTAGACAGAAAGCAGGTACTTCCTTCCATCTTCACGTCTGAACCCAAATCAAGAGATATTTTTGCTCAGACCCGACGTGTATGCACAGAGTTGTGTCATTTACAAAGAGTTCACAGCGGTCGATACGAAAAATGCCACAACTCCAAGAGGAAAAGAAGAGCAAAGGATGTGAAGAGACGCTTCAAAGAAAAGAAGTACGAATGGATGATCATACGTGAGAGAAACAGGCACTAGTGAATTTTAACATATCAAAGGAAAACAAAAATTAGACACAGTTCAATTCATTGCATAATTTTTAAAAAATGAAAATACCCTAGATCAGTGAGGATGTGTTGACTGCATGTTATACCACTGTCTTGGTCTATTCATGCTGGTCTATTGCTATAATAAAATATCACAGACCAGGTAACTTACAAACAGTAGAAGTAAGTGTATGTCTCACAGGTCGAAGGCTGATCCAAGATCGAGGTGCCTGCGTTTGGTATCTGGTGAGACCTTCCTGCTGTGTCCTCACATGGAGGAAGGGAAGGGCAAGTCCCTCCCTCAGGCCCTTCACAATGACATCTAATCCCACTCCTGAGAGTGGACCCCTCATGACTTAATTGCCCCCCACCTCGCCATACCACCACCAGGGGAATTGAGTTCAACATGAATTTTGGAGGGAACACCATCATTCCAACCATAGCAACCACCAGGGCAATAGAAAGCACCACCACAAGGCCTTTATCTCTGGCTTTTGTTTATCTCTTGTTTTATTATTATTATTTTTTTTTTTTTGAGGCAGAGCCTCAAGCTATTGACCTAGATAGAGTGCTGTGGCATCACAGCTCACAGCAACCTCCAGCTCCTGGGCTCAAGCTATTCTCCGGCCTCCACCTCCCAAGTAGTTGGGACTACAGGGGCCCGCCACAACACCCAGCTGTTTTTTGGTTGCAGTCGTTGTTGTTTGGTGGGCCAGGCTGGATTTGAACCCGCCAGCTCAGGTGTATGTGGCTGGTGCCTTAGCCGCTTGAGCCACAGGCGCCGAGCCAATCTCTTGTTTAACAGTGAAAATAAACATTAGGTTCACTAGTGAATACAAAAGGCACAGAAGAATTGCTTTCTTGGTGACATTAACATTTTTGGCTTGTGAGGTATCATAAAAGTGCTGTCCACAAATACATCGTACAGGCTTTATACATCTCCTCCTGGAGATCCAGTGGCCAGACACCTATCATATCTAGTGTCCACAAATTTAAGTCAAAAAACATAATCTTTTTGCTTTTCTTGAACAAATTATATTTTTAGGTTATTAGAGCTTAATGTGTCAAATCATGCTATTTTGAAATGTTTTCCTTTATGAGGTTGATTTAAAACAACCTCTGAAAAGAACTGAGAATATTTTATACTAAATGTGCCAAAGCTTTGTTTTAGATATGTTCAAAACATTTAGAATAAGCCATTTACAATTACCCTAGAAATTGCTTACTAAGAACATACTGAACTGATGAAATCACTTTCTACAAATGAGAATACAATAATAATTGTTCAGGAACTACCTGCTAGGGAAATTGATGATGATTCATAAAGTCCTTTGACTGAGTCTCTGCTTTGCTCATAGGTTGTTTCGAATTTAGCGGCTGTCCCGGTGAACGGTGGCAGGGGGGAATGAGGTCAGTCTGTGTGTGCTGAGGAGCGCATTCCAAGTACCAGACAGATTCTCAGAGAATGACTCTTTTCTTTGGGACAGCTGGTTCTCTCTTGGGCCCTGTTTCCTGAGCTCTTCCATGCCCAGCATTGCTTATCATGGAGTCCAGCATACAGTAGGTGCCCCCACTATACTGAGGATAGTTTTAGAAACGAACCAGATTATTGCTGAGTTAATCAAAGCCTTTTGTATTCTCTGCTCTTCAATGGATCTGCAACAAACTTCTGTTCAATACACCGAATATTTAGAAGGCAAATTTTATTAACAATAATCATAAGTATTTATATTTTCTTATTCTATTAATAGACAAATAGAAAATACTTATTTTCTACTATTACAAAACTGAAAAAAAATTGTAGCAATACCTATTAGGTAGGATAAGGAGGTGATTGATGTGAGTTAAAAGCAGAGTGCAAAGATGCAGTAGTTAAGAATGTGGACTGTGGCTCAAGCGGCTAAAGTGCCAGCCACATACACCTGAGCTGGCAGGTTCAAATCCAGCCCGGGCCCGCCAAACAACAATGACGGCTGCAACCAAAAAATAGCCGGGCATTGTGGCGGGGCGCCTATGGTCTCAGCTACTTGGGAGGCAGAGGCAGGAGAATAGCTTGAGCCCAGGAGATGGAGGTTGCTGTGAGCTGTGATGCCAGAGCACTCTACCTAGGGCAACAGCTTGAGGCTCTGTCTTCAAAAAAAAAGGAATGTGGAGTGTGTGTGGCAGCACCTGTAGCTCAGTGGGTAGGGCACTGGCCACATACACCGAGTCTGGTGTGTTCAAAGATACAACATTACCAGGACCATGTTCCTACGTGTTCCAGCAGATATGCCTCCAACTAGAGATGGGGTCTCCTCACACTCAGCCTGGGCCAGCTTAAACAATAATGATGATAACTGCAACCAAAAAGATAGCCAGGCGTTGTGGCAGGCACCTGTAGTCCCAGCTACTCGGGAGGCCGAGGCAAGAGAATCGCTTAAGGCCAAGAGTTAGAGGTTGCTGTGAGCTGTGACGCTATGGCACTCTACCAAGGGCGACATAGTGAGACTCTGTCTCAAAAAAAAAAAAAAGAAGAAAGAATGTGGACTGTGAAGTCAAACTGCCCGAGTTCTTAGTCTAGCACTGCAGTCCTTGTGAAGGGAAGGAGGAAGGAAGGAAAAATTTCCAAGTTTGGTCAAAAATAGCAACCCACAGATCCTGAAAGCTCAGCAACTCCCCCAAAACAACAAAAGCTGGGTAAGACTGGCTTTCCCAATGGTGACTTCCCTGCCCTAAAAAATAACTGTGGACCCTTTACCCCACTCCTGTCCAGAACACACATCCAGCCTCAATGTTTTCCCTTTGTGTTGTGCTGCTTAGATAGGCACCCCTAAGACATTCCTACTTTAACAAGCAACAAGAGATTCTTCCTTTAACCCTTTGATTGGGTGTGAGAAGATATAAATTTGAAAAGTGGTCTTTGACATTCTATAATTGGCTGGGCACTGTGGCTCATGCCTGTAATCCTAGCACTTGGGGAGGCTGAGGACCTAAGAGGGCTTGAGTCAGGAGTTCGTGACCAGCCAGAGCATCAGGGAGAGACCCCAGCTCTACAAAAAATAGAAAAATTAGCTGGGTGTGTGGTGGTGAGCACCATAGTCCTAGCTACTTGGGAGGCTGAGGCAGGTGGATGGCTTGAGCATAGGAGTTTGAGGTTGCAGTGATGATGTCACTGCACTCTAGCCTAGGCAACAGAGCAAGACCCTATGGAAAGAAAAGAAAAAATAAAGAAAAGAAAAATGGCCTTTGAGACATGCCTTAAAAGAATTCTACAATAGAGGTGGGAGTTGGGTGGAGAATGAGGAGGACCATAGAACACATTGGAGGCTTAAGGTAGGGGGTGTTCCTTGGAGGTTTTAGATGGATTTAGAAGAGGTTGTGCCTGTTCAAAATACTAGTCCAGTAGAAGGAAATGTTCCATTCTCCTTCTCTACCTGTCTCCTCCCAAAACCTAGTACCAAGGTGCCCGTAGGCTAAATGACATGGCTCAGCTACATTAAGTTAACTTTGTTTCCATGGTATAGCCTGGAAATGAAACCACTTATTTTGTGTATTTGGTGCAGAAATGTACTTTGAAATGCAAATCATTCAGATGTTGGGAGCATCTTTATTTCTAGTTTTACTAATTTTTTTTGAGGGTTTTTATTGTTAGAAAACACCAGTATCTTAATTCCCTAACAGATCTTTGCCTTTTTTACGCTTTCATTTCCAGGTTGACGCCTGCAGCTCAGTGAGCAAGGGAGTGGGCCACCTACACCAAGGGTGGCAGGTTCAAGCCCCGCCAGGCCTGCTGACCAACCATGACAATTGCATCCAAAAATAGCCGGGCGTTGAGGCAGGAGTGCTTAAGCCCAAGAGTTTGAGGTTGCTGTGAGCTGTGACGCTACGGCACTCTACCAAGGGCAACATAGTGAGACTCTGTCTCAAAATAAATAAATAAAAACAAAATTTCCTTCTCCAAATAGTTGAAAGTCATTAGTGGGATATAGGAACTCACTGGCCTGATCTCACCTCTCCCAAGCTTTGCACATAGAAGATCCGCCTCAACATTAAATTTATAATTAACAAAACTGACTAAAAGCCGGAGGCGCGTGCTGGAGTGAGTTTAATATGGGGATTATTAAACAGTTAGATGGTCAGAAATGTCTGTATTGGATGGGGCAGGAGTAAAAAAGGCAGGGGAGACCTCTACAAATGCTGTTCTTTGAGGTCGGTAGGGGTCTTCAGTTGTTTGCCGAAATGGTGAAAATTTAAATCTACTTTGACACTTTCTCACTCAGTCTTCTTTTGATCAGTGACTACCAACAAGTCGTCCCAACCCCTCTCTGATGTCATCTGAGGAATAAAATACTAAAAATATCACCAAGGCTCCGCTTTCCCCCAGATCTATTTTGACTAGAGCAGCCTGCAACTGTTTACATGGAGGGAACAGGGAGTCAGCCTACCGTTCCTGACGCGCATTTTAATAAGTCACCTGACAAGATCAACAGGAAGAAAAGAAAAATTGTGAACAGGTGTTGAAGGAGCTGGAGGGAGCCAGACAGAGGCAGAGGAAGATGGATCCTACTTCTCCCTGCTCTTAATCGAGGGTTCTGTTGCCAGCTTGTTACAGAGGCTGCCCCCAGGGGGCTCTGATAAAGGGACCCAAATTCCAAATTAATTCCCCGGTGCCTTCAACAAAAGGAAAACTGGATTTCAGTAGGGATTACTTTACTGTCAGAAGCTGAAATCCCCACTGGACCCCACAGAGACCAGGTGGCCAGGTGGGGCCGTTCATGATGGCAGTGTCACCTTGGGAACATGTGGCACGTTAGTTAATTTCAGACAGATGTCTTCATGCCTAGCATCAGCCTTTGAGAAATTTGACAGGCTGTTTTTAAGCGTGTTCTTTGTACGAACTGCAGCTTCTCTGAGGGTCTTCCTGGCGTTTGTTTTATGCTACGATGACTCTTGTGCAGTGTGTTGTGTGAGTAATAATCATGGGTCTGGCTTTGGAGTCTTGCTGTTGGTGTTCTTTTTCTTTGTATCTGGTTTTATTATGTTCCTCTAAGGCCACATTGTGTAATCCACTAGCCAGCCTAGGTTGTCAATGACATAGCAAAGCCTGTCATCCTGTTTAAATTGGTGGGGAGTTTGTCTTGATGTTAAAAAAAAAAAAAGCGCCTGTGTTTGAATAATGCTGCCATGTAGCCAGTAGCATTTCCATTTTGCTGGAGAAAAATATTAGAAAACTATTAGTAGTTTGTCAGCTGTTTTCAATTCTGTTGTATTCTCTGGAGGGGTAAGAAAATGGAGGCTGAATATTGCTGGGCTGCTCAGTGTGCGTCTACACTGAGCTGTGGCTGTGCTGACGGGAGAGAACAGTGGGCAAGGCTAGGGTGGCTAGGACGTACCTCTTGCTCTGCCGTGGGCAAAGGGCTGTCTGGGTCTTTCAGAGGGTTCTTCTTAGGTTCTAAAATGACATGCTTTTTCCTGTCCTTATGAGGACTTTTCCTGTCCATATGAGGGTTTAAAGCCTGTAGACCAAAATCATAGCCTCAACTGGAATTGTCATAAATATATTTGTGGGTACACACACATGTATATGTGCATATCAGTTGATTTGTATTTAAATAGAGACCTACCATAAACAATTAAGACCCCAGTTTAGCTCAGTTAAATGTTAGCAATTATCTCACTGAGCCATGGTTTATAAATATTGATGTCCCAACCTGAAGTTAGAGAGGCCCACTTTAACTTTTATTTTTTTTACCTCCGCATAATTATATTAGAGGCATCCTTTGTGGGTGTCTTTTTATTTTCAAACGAGTCATTGTCTTTCCAACTTCTCGGTAAATAATCCATAATCGAATGTGTCAGTATTACTAATTTATCTTCTTTGTTTTCTCTCCTGAATACCAAATTGGAATGTGAAATTCTTTCACGTTGTAATTGTGGAGCCGATTAACTTGTTTAGGACTTAGTATTCCCAAAGGGCTCCTTCATTACTGTCTTCCTAATTTCTTTAGGAAAATCAGAGTTAATAACTACCCTGAATTGCCAAGTGGAAAAAACAGTTGGCTTAGCCATAAACAATAGAATCTTTATTCAGATAAATGCAAATGCGTATATTCATAAGAATGATAATCTTGAGAAGTATCTGAACACCATAATTACTTGGAGAAATACTATAACAAACATCTTTGGGTGTTGTGCGTTTAAAGGTAGTATGAGGAAAACTAAAAACTACGTCGGAAAGTGGCATTATAAATACTGAGATAAGAAATTATGTAAGAATATGGTCCTTGTACTCAGTTAATCATAGGCAATAAGAAAACATATTTCAGCTTCCTGAGCTGAAAGGTAAACTCTGTTACGGACGGGCATCTATCTTTCAGGTAGTCCATCATAGTTAGACATCACTCCACGCCATGTGCTAGATGATCATCAATTTGTTGGTTGATGAAATTTTCTAGTTTCATAACTTCTGTTATGTGTGATTCTCCTCACACATTGGATTCTCCTCACTAATTGGATTAATGGCGACTCAGAGTCACACCTATTTTTGACCTTGATGTGTCCAAGTCATTTCCTGTTGACAGAAATCTGATGAAAATGTCTTTATCGTCATCACCAAATCTCTTTCTGGCCTGAGGAAGTTTAGCGTCAAGTCTTCCTGAGTTTGTCCTATGGTGTATATTTTCTTTTCTTTCTTTCTTTTTTTTTTTTTGTGACAGAGTCACACTCCATCACCCTGGGTAAAATTTCAGGGTGTCTTAGCTCACAGCAACCTCAAACTCTTGGGCTCAAGTGATCCTCTTTGCCTCACCCTCCTGAGTAGCTGGAACTAGGGACCCACCACAACACCCAGCTAGCTTTTTCCATTTTTAGTAGAGATGGGCTCTTGCTCCGGGTGGTCTAGAACCCCTGAGCTCAAGCAATTCACCTACCTTGGCCTCCCAGAGTGATAGGGTTACAGGCATGAGCCAGCACGCCCCGCCTGTCCTAGAGTGTGTATTGATAATTAGGATTTATTTTCTCTTTCTGGCTGTTGCAAAGTCCACGTCCCATGGGCATCCCATTCTACTCTTCATTCTTGGGTAATATGCCTAATTAGATCTGTTCGGGGTCTTTATATATGTGACTTTATAAAGCTTCAAATATGTGTGTGTATATGCATATGATAAATACATGTAACTTATATTTAATGACAAACAGTTGAAGACTGTTCACATTTAACATAGGGATCACAAAAAGAAAACTTCCAATTTTAAATTGTTTCTATCAGTACAATTCCTTAGTCTTAAATAGCACTTTGTGTTTTCAAAAGAAAGTGATCAAGGGAAAGAATATACTGCTGAAAATTGTTGCCACAAGCATTTGGAGCTAATGTTCTCTTGAGGAAAAAATAAGAATATTTTCTTAAATAGTATTAGACCGTGATGTGATCTCCCCAGGGTATAGCCTTCAGGTAGAGTTTAGAGATGGGCGAGCCTGTTTGCTCTCTGTGAGAAGACCAGGCAGTGACACTGTGATAAGCTGCATCTATGGCAGTGAGGTTTTTCCAATAGACAGAATCAAGTGGCCTCACAAAAAGATGCACGACGCTGCTCAAGCTTCTTCCAGATTGTTCTAAACATATAAAGGGCGCAGGGGGAAGGGTCTAACAAATTATGCTATTGGACTCTGCTGACGCTTTTCTACCCTTGTGGGAAAAAAATTACAAAATGTGTTTTCTTTTTTTGGTACTCAGATGAATATAGGATCAAACCAGTGGAAGAGGTCAAATACATGAAAAATGGGGCAGAGGAAGAACAGAAAATAGCAGCCAGGAACCAAGAGAACCTGGTAAGAATTGAATTTCTCATTTAACAATGAAGTTTGGTGACACCCTTGTAATAAAATCTGCACTGCACGTTTAAACTGCAACTTGCACCCTGGCACAGGATTTCTTGAAAATGCTGTAGCTATTTATAGCCTGCCTGGAAGCCGCAAGTTACTCCTGTATCCTGTTTGTCTCTGAATAAGCCCTTCTTTAATCTTGATAGGGAATGCTTCAGGGAAAATACTAAATTATTAGTGTTTTAAAATAGCTAAGTTTAAAGGAAAAAGCATGAAGTAAGACTGCGATTTATGAGGGGAGGATTGTTTTGGGTCCCCCGCCCCCCACCTCTTTTAGCTCTTATCTAGGTCAGGATGAATGGTTTAAATCTCATTATCCTGGACTGGTAGTGTCAAAGAAGTTGCTTTTCAAAGGCAAATAATGTACTCTCAAGGTTAATCTCTATCCAGACAATCAGTACTTCACATTCACTGTGTTAAAGGTATTGTGGGTTTTGAGTTAATGTGAGAATTGTAATGGTCTGAAATAGGAAATTAGGGGTCTTTCTTTAATATGAATCAGAATCCGTGTACTTATTTCACCATAATATTCCATCTCTATAAAAATATTTAGCTAATTACCACATTAGGTGATTTCTTAAAAGAGGGTTACAAGTCATGAATATGCATTTATTCAGTTGGGTTGAAACAGAGTTGGTTTTGTGTATATTTTGTTTGGATGGCCTGTATTTGCTTTTTTTATTATTGAGTGAATATATTTTTAAGATAGCTGCAATGTCATGAAATAGTTTCACTTGACTTAAATTCATCTTTTTTATTAGGTGCTATGTTTTTTTTTTTTATTTTTTTATTTCTTCTACAGCAGAAGGAGTTGGCAAACGATTAACCAATGCTCCTGACTTTTTAAGGCTGTCATTTTCCATTAACCACTTTGAACATTAGAAGCTGATCCTTTCCTTTTATTCTTTTCTGAAAACATGGTCTATAACTTGAAATACTGAAGTATCAACAAGATGAGTATTGTAGATCATATTAAAGGAGCCAGAGTACTCTAGATAATGAAATTTTGCATCATAAGTGAGATTGGGGATTTTAAAATATCACATAAATCACAGAGATTCATCCTACTCACGGTGCTGGGAAAGGAAGCTATGACTAAATAGAGTTTAATATTATCAGACTTCCTACATGCATTTTTTTAATTTTAAATGGATAAATCGAGGACCTGAATAGCTGAAATGTCAATTTTCATTTTTGTATTTTATTTTGCTAAAAGTCAGAGTTTGTCCTTACTTGATATAGTTTCCACTTGAATTTTTTTTTGGTTTGTTTTTTTGGAGGCAGTCTCATTCCATCTCCCTCAATAGAGTACAGAGACATCATAGCTCACAGTAATCTCAAACTCTTGGACTCAAGCAATCCTCTTGCCTCAGTCCTGAGTAGCTAGAACTACAGACTCCTCCCACCACACCCGATAGATTTTTCTGTTTTTGGTAGAGAGACGAGGTCTCACTCTTGCTCAGGCTGGTCTCGAACTCAAGCGATTCACCCATCTGGCAGTGACCTCTCCCTGGATCTGACTCCTGGCATGTGACCTCCACTCCACATGCTCCTATCTCTGGGATCCTAGAGGAAGCAACACCTTTCATCTTACAGCTTCTGAGTTTCTTCTCAACATGCTATCATTATAGTGAGGCCCAATAACACTTTTTTCCTTCTCCCTCGGTTTGCACAGAGTACTTAAAGTGCCACTGGATGCCAGCATGTTTTTTTTTTTTGAGCACCATGATCAGAATCAGCCCTAGTGCCTTTCCCTGCAGACTAAATGGGGATTTGAAAAGAGAAATATCTAGTCATTTGGCATTTATGATGCATTTTCCATACTAACCCTCACCCTTTTATTCTGCTGGCCATTCAGGGTCCAGGGCCCACTTGAAAATAGGCATTTTCAAGTGTGTAAATGTTTGCCTAGGGAATGGAGAGTGGTTATCTTTGATTCTGAAATATCCAGACTGTTCCACAATTGAAGGGGTGTCAGTTGTCTGTTAGCATGTTGCCTTTATTCTCTACATCACCCTTGGGGCTGTATAATCAAGTGCTGACTATGTGTAGTCATGTGGTACTTAACCTGTCCACTGCAATTACAAATGCCTTTTGAGAGGCATATGTTGTTCGAATATCTTTCTTGATTTAAAATACAAGGATAACCTCTTAAAGTTGAAGCTTCCCCTGGAAGGTGGATGAAATAGGTTTCGTTAATAACTATTTTTTAAATAAAAAGCATCCTTTTAAAAGGATGCGTGTCAAGAAATTCTTGTGTTTCAAGGAAAAATTTTAAAACGTAGGTCAAAGGGTTTTTTAACTATTTTTTTTTTAAATGTAAACTGTTGAAATTAAGGAGGTCAGGAAACACGACCGAGGCAGTGTGGTGCAATAGTGAAGGCTTTGGGGCAAGGTAGAAACGGCCTGGGTTCCAATGTCAGCGCTGCTGCTTGCTCACCTGTGGTATTTCTTTACTTCTCTAAACCTTCTCTCTGTCAACTAAAGAAATAAACCATATGCCTCATGGTACTGTTGTGAGGATTACAAGAGGTGGTGGTTGTTAGCACTTTAGTAGTGTCTAACACATGATAAGCACCTGTAAGAGTTAGGCGTCAACATACAAAACGAAAGAGTATTAGGATCAGTGTTTCTTTATTTTTTATTTTTTCTTTATGTTAACTAATGAAAAATTTCTCTCTTTTTTTTTTTAGAGACAGAGTCTCTCACTGTGTCACCCTGGGCAGGTGCCGTGGTGTCACAGCTCACAGCAACCTCAAATTCTTGGGCTTAAGGGATTCTCTTGCCTCCGCCTCCCAAGTAGCTGGGACTATAGGCACCTGCCACAATGCCCAGCTATTTTTTTTTTGTTACAATCATCATTGTTGTTTAGCAGGTCCAGGCCAGGTTCGAACCCACCGACTCCCAGCGTAACTGGCCAGAGCCCTAAGCACTGAGCTACGGGCGCCGAGGCTAGTGAGAAATTTCTAACTGAATATGTAAATGTTAAATATTATATGTATTTTGAAAAACCATGCTCAGGAGCCTTGAAATTATTTAAAGAATATTTTAGACACTTACTATGGACAAAGCACTTAGTAAGTATTAAAAGACACAGCCTTCTTGAAGTCCCTGTCCTGAGGGAGCTTACGGTAAAGTTGAACAGTTCAATTCCACAAATATGTATTGATCAAGTAATACTGTGATGGTGATGCCTTCCACAAGGCATTTGTACTAGACTCTGCAGAGAAACAGAAAAATTAGGAAACCACTGATCCTTGTTTCAAGGTGCTTGTATTATAGTGGGCTAGATAAGTGCCAAATGACTATAACTAAAACAGAGGGAGATTGAAGTCCAAGAAAGAAATACAAAGTACCACAGATACTCAGAGAGGCAGAGGTCATGTCTGTTGGGTTATCAGGATCTACTTCAGCTGACGTTTAGCTTAGGTCTACTAAGCTGACGTTTAGTTAGGGTGGGCCTCAAATCGTGGCATGAGGACAAGTGCCCCAGGCAGAAGGAACAGATGGAAAAGACAAGGTATGTTTAATAAAAAGCACATAGTCCTGTTTGATTAGAGGATGGCAGAGAAGTGGGGAAGTCAGCGGGGAAGCAGTGGGAGATTGGAATAAAAACATAGATGGGCTAATGTGCAGAGCCTTGACGTCCAACTGAGAAGTCTACAATTAAGGCGTTGGATTACAGGAAGGCTTCACATGTTTTTAAGCCGGGAATTGGCAGGCTAGCATTATGATTCAGGAAAGTTTATGTGGCAACAGCAGATGTAATGTGGATTAGTATGGGGAGATAAGATGGGAGATCAGTCATAATAGTTTTGGGAAGAGGCAATTAGCCTGAACCAAGGTGAGATTAGAAAAGATCTGGGTAAGGCTTCACAAGTAGAAGCAACAAGATTTGACACCTTGAAGGCAGAGAAATCGGGAGATAATGATGGTAATACCAAGATCTGGACCCCCTGGAAAGATGATGGGTTGGTGGTGGTAAGAATAAATAGTGACCTCAGTGACATTGTGAAATAGGTAGGAAGATTGTGTTTGATAAAAATATAAGGTATCCATCCACATATTCATTATTTGTTGTTGGCAATCCTTACAAAGCTCACAGGGTAGAGAGAAAGTTAAGCCACTGATCGTACAACAGTGTAACAAGTGCAGTGATGGAACCCTGTAACTCCTAGACTCTTAGATTGTCTGCCTTGGCATACACAGAGGCACAGGGGACACTCGGGAGCTCACTTTCTGATAGCAGAGAGAAGTCATGCGACCTAAATGACTACAACTCCAAGTACAGTGTGAAAGTAGATTGGTTTTGAGCAAGCAAAGCTTTAGGAACTTGGAGAACATCCATGTAGAGAAGGGAGAGAAATGAAGGTGAGGAGCTTAGTCGCACTGCTGGGACATAGGAGGTATACAATAGATTTTTGTTGACTCGAGTGAACAGACGAATGAATGCTGCAGTTGGACTTAGCTGATGGCTGAACATTTGGGAATAAATGAGGCAGTCAGAGGGAGGTGACGTGATGGTGATCAAGGAAAGCATCTGGGGACTCCGAGGGCCCCTCCAGGTGCTCCCTACCTGGTCTGTGCCCACATGAGTCTTTGGTTTCTGTCTTGCCACTGCCCTCTGTGCTCAAAATGCCCCTTCCCCTTGGTGGTCCTCATTTTTTGTAAGGTCTGGACTTGCCCATTTCGATCCCTTAACACTTTCTATTCCCAGCCTGGAATATACCTTCCCTCTCCACAGTCCACTCTTTCATTTTTGCCTGATTTTATCTTATTTGTTCTTGATACTATGGCAGTAAATGTCACTATCTAAGGGAACCCATTCCAAACCGTATCACCTGTGTTGGTGCTCCCTTATTTTTTTTCTGATTGCATTTGCTTTCTCCTGTATAGTACTCAATTTTGAGATACCTGTTTTTAATCATCTTAATATGCAATAGTAAGCCCATGAGATTAAAAACTTAATCATTTGGGGGTTTTGTTAAATATCTAGCACCTAACAGTTCATAGCACTTAGTAGTTGTTCAATAAATGCTATCCCTGCCAGTCACTGAAGCCGTTTGACTACAGGGTTAATAATAAGTGCTGTTGGTTTTCTGAGGCTAATGGTATTCATTTATATGTCTTTCATTTATGTTCTTACGATACAGAGTTGTGCCTTTATCCCAATTGTCGTCATGGCATAACATTTGTAAATTCCACTTTGCTTCTGTCAGACTTTAGTTTCTTCTTAAGAAAGGTGACGTGGGCTCGGCACCTGTGGCTCAAGAGGCTAAGGCGCCAGCCACATACACCTAAGATGGCGGGTTCAAATCCCCAGCCTGGGCCTGCCAAACAACAATGATGGCTGCAACCAAAAAATAGCCGGGCCTTGTGGCGGGTGCCCGTAGTCCCAGCTACTTGGGAGGCTGAGGCAGGAGACTCACTTGAGCCCAGGAGTTGGAGGTTGCTGTGAGCTGTGATGC
>CAUYTI010014076.1:0-30297 GCA_963575145.1 Galago senegalensis | reverse complement strand
TCGACTCTCATTCCTACTGCCTGCCACCTCACTCCCGCAGTGCTCCCCTCTCACATCTCCAGCCCTCCCCTCTCACTCCTCCAGCCCTTCCCCTCTCACTCCTCCAGCCTGCCCCCTCACTCCCCCAGCCCTTCCCCCTCACTCCTCCAGCCCTTCCCCTCTCACTCCTCCAGCCTGCCCCCTCACTCCCCCAGCCCTTCCCCCTCACTCCTCCAGCCCTTCCCCTCTCATTCCTCTAGCCCTTCCCCTCTCATTTCTCCACCCTCCCTTCTCACTCCTCCAGCCCTTCCCCTCTCACTTCTCCAGCCCTCCCCCTCTCAGTCCTCCTTCTTAGTCATTTTCATTGTCTTCCTTCTCTTTTTGTCTTCTGTTGCTGGTCCTCACTTAGCAGTCTAATAACTAGCTATGGATTCTTTTTCCCTTTTAACCAATGTTATAAAGTTCTTAACAACTAAAAAATGGAGAGTCTTAGGTAAAAAGCAGGTTAGCATGAAGGAAATTAAGAGAAGAAATTTATCCTGGTAACATTAATATGTCAAAATAAGTATTAATAACTCTGAGGTCCAGATGTTAAATACTAATTTTTTTTCAATTTTATGTCCTCTTGATACTGTGATGATTAATTTTATGTGCACTGAGCTAGCCTATAGTACCCAGTTATTTTAATCAAACACTTATCTAGGCATCACTGTGAATATTTTGTAGACATGGTGAACATCTACAATCAGTTGATTTTGGGTAAAGGCAATATACTTGATTATGTTGGTGGGCCTCATTCAATAATTTGACAGCCTTAAGTGCAAAAACTAGGGTATCCTAGAGGAAGAAATTCTGCTATAAGAATGCAGGACCAACTCCCAAATGAGTTTCCAGCACGTTGGTTTAACCTATGAATTTTGGATTTGTTAGGCCTTGTAATTTCTTGAGCCAATTTTTAAAATAAATCATATACATATGTGTGTGTGTGTGCATATACATGAATAGGATAGGATATATATATATATTTGTGTATATATATATATATGTGTATATTAGAATAGCATATATCCTATTCTGTTTCTCTGGAGAACACTGACTGATACTGATAGGAATACTTACTATAGTATCAGATAATAAAAGCAATACTTCCTGAAATGTTTACAGAGTCTCCTTAGGAAGCTTTATTTGGTAGTTAATAGGCACCAAGTAGCTGTGTCTATTAATGGCTAGAGGAAGAGTAGACAGTACCTGTGTTGTTCAAATAGATTATGGCTGTCTAATCAGTTACCTTCTAGCATACCATCATGGTTTATAAAGTCTAAATAAGGATGAACTATTCTGGAATGGACTATATTACTCTTAGGAGTAATATATATTATATATACTCTTTTAATATGATAAGAAAATTCAGTAAGTTTAGCCAAATACACAAGCATATTCAGAAGGAAATCCTCAATTTATGGAAAATTGTGTATGGAGATTCAATGTTTAGTTGCAACTTAAAGCACACTCTTTTATCTTCATAGAAATAATGTTAGGTACTAGGTTAAAACCCCCCCAAAATTTATTACATAAATTACCCCCAATTTTACTGTGTGAATGCTATTTTAGAAATGATGCTTTCTGTGTAATTATGCATTTGTAACAGAAAAACAAATTTCTATTTTGGAATAACAGGGACAAATATTTTCTAGCTTCAGCTCTGTTAGCTGTATCTGGGAATTATATGCTTTGATTGGTCCGGAAGGCAAAGGAAGAAAAAATTTTCTGAGTTTAAGTCACCAGTGGTGAAGCATGGATTACGGACCCCAGTGTCTTGTTGTTATTATTTATTATTTGGAATTTATTCATGTGATCAGCATACAACTATTAATTGATTGTATAGTACCTACCTTGAATTATTTTTATTTTAAATTATCATAGATACATAATAGTTGTATGTATCTATGGAGTACACATGGTCTTTTGATACAGGCAGACAATATGTAATAATCAAGTCAGGGTAATTGAGATAGCCATCATCTCAAGCATTTATCATTTCTTCATGTTAGGAACATTCCAATTCCACTCATTTTGTTATTTTGAAATATACAATAAACTGCTGTTAATGATAGTTACCAGATGGTGTTACTGAACCCTAGATGTTACTCCTGTTTATAGTACCTACTTTACGCCAAGCATTTTGCAAGGCACTCAAGATGAGAAAGGCCTAAAGTATCTTGTAGTTTTTCCAGTCAGACATACCACTACCTTGTGCCTAAAAGAAATATGATTCAATGTGGTAAGTGCCACAGGGAAGCACCGAGGAAGTGCATGGTGGTGAAGCAGCAGCGGCTTAGGCCAGCACAACTGGAGCAGGGAGCTGTGCTAGGATAATGCAGGGGCCAGATTATGGACAGACTTTCATGCCCCACATAGGAGTTAAGACTTTAGTCTAATGAAAAACTGAAAATTTACTTGTCTACTACCCTTCCTTCTTCTGAGAAAAATTATTCCTCTTGTAGTTGTAGTCATCAACATTCAGTGGGACGATACAAGCAGTTGGTTCTAATCAATTGGAATCACCACTGTCCCTGACTGTCTAGTAGGGTGATATCTCCAAGGATAGACTCAGGGTCCAGACTACCCTGGTCAGAACACTTCCAAGGAATTTAGTCTTTTGTGGTTTTTGTTTTGTTGTTGCTTTTATAGTTTGAAGAGGAGCATTCTTTTCTTTTTATTCAGTGGCTATTAGGTTATGAACCAGGATTTTTAGCCATCAGTTCATTGCCTTTTGGAAAAGCTTGTCTTTGAAAAGGAATTGTCCCACAGAGAAAAGTGGAAACAAGAGATGGAAAAATAATTTCTGGATAGTATTTGAGAGCTTTCTTTTTGGTGTCTAGAAACAAACTATCTTCCTTTCCTACAGTTTATTTGCAAAACCACTTTTTGTTTTAATCTTAAAGTAATTTGAGGTGAATTTCTACTATATGCAACTGAAGACTCTGGATTAACACCAGTACCTCTGAAGAACTTGGAATTGGACTGTGACATGACCTCTGAATGTAATTGGAGGTCACTCTGTCACCCGTGGGGGATGGAATGAGAAGACATAGTAAGAGGCAGGGAGACCAGACAGCTCTCAATTTCCCAAGGTGTTGTTGAATGAGTCACCAGGATTGGAATCTGAAGCATTTGAAAATCTACATTTTAAAGGTGAACTCAAAGTGATCTTTACATACGATAAAGGTTTAGTATCATTCAGTTTGGAACCATATCTGTGAGGTGAGAATTGAGGTTATAAGCCAGAGGGGGTAGACAGCAGGATGGAAAAGAGGGATTTGAAAGATATTTGTTCAGCAGAATACAGGGAAGTGGGATTGCACAGCAGGGCTTTGAGGGGGTGGGGGCGCCTAGGTCTCTAGGATGATTTTCAGATGTTTCCATGTTTACTTGGTCTGCTATGTTTCTCACAATTGGAGAAAATGGGGGATTGTAGCTAAATGTTGGTCACTTAAAACAGTATCATTATTCTGGATAATTGAACCCCCCCCAACACCACAGAAAAAGGAGTACATCTGAATGGAAGATACCATTTGAATTGGGGCTTTGACTATAGGTTTAAAGTATTCGTAAGGCATCTTAATAAAGTTTTCCTGCATACGTAACTATACATTATGATAGTTTAGGGGCTATGCTAGGTTAGAAAGATATATTTAGTAGTTATCAGACTATAAGAAGGAGTTGGATCTATGGATATTGTAGCAGGAAACTGATGCAGACAGAAGACTCCAGGCACCACCACTCCAGACCTCCAGGAAGCGGGTTTATTCGGTTGGGGGTACTCGGAACACCAGCGTGTTTCCCAAAACTGAGCCCCCCGACCCAACCTCTTGCCTCTCTTTTATCCACCATTCATGGTGGGAGTGCACGTGAGAGTCATAAGACAGAGAGACATGACATCATCCTCAAGGTCCTAGGCTGAAGGGGAAGGTCAGATTTGCTGGTGTCCTTGAGACTGGTCGGACCTCCTGCCCCAAAGGCAACAGAAACCCAAGAAAGTTACTAGGTTACAATCTAGGCCCTGGGTATGTCAGGGGAGAAACACACAGACAGCAGAAATGCCTTCGGCTTGGCTGAGGCCTACACTGAGCAGCTAGGATAGATTCTTTTAGTTCTGCTTTTACTTTGTTGCCTCAGTATGACTAAGATTTCCCAAAGAATAATGAGTCTGGAGAAAAAGTTTGTGCTGGAGTCAAGACCAGCAGACATTAAACTAGTGGAATCAGGGACTGTCTGACTGATGATGTTATGGTCTTGAAAGTGGAATATTGAAAGACGAGTATTGAAGACAACAGTAATGGCCATTGAGCAGTTTTCTGAAAATACTTGAGTAGAGTAAATTAATTTGGAAGTACCCAAATGCAGAGGTTATCTCCTTTCCCTGGTATACAAGGGTCATGAGCACATGGGAAGCCTTCATTTAGAAGAGTTATAAGAAAAGCCCTACCGTAAGGAAGACTTTTGCTTTTGTTTAAACGTAAGAATAGGAGGAGTATCCTGTAAAGCACCCAAAGGAGGAGGGGAGTATTGGCGATGGAATGGGGTGTTTCAGAATTGGAAAGGATCTAGAGGGAGGTCAGCTGTGAAATAGTGAGAGGCAGATGGTGAAGGGAAGGGGTGGTCTGGGATGTGGAAGCAGGTTGGAAAAGTCACAGACGGTATAAGCAGAATGTCCCCACAGTCACCACACACAGAGGAAAATGGGGGATTGTAGCTAAATGTAACATACCTTTATTTACATAATATTCATTACAAAATTTTCAAGGAGTTGGCCAACACAGAGATTTTATAAATATTTTGTAACATTTGGTAATGAAGATTTGGTAAATATGAAGTCTGACAGTGAGTTCACAGACTCAGCAATGAGGTACCATGGACCTCATCTCTGAACATCACTATGGTCACCTTTGAAGTACTTCCTATGGGAAGCCGTGCATCGATACCACCACTCAAAGCAATTTTGGAACTCTTTCTGGAATGGCCATCAGAGCTCTTGTTGTATTACCCTCAATGTCCCTAATGTCATCAAAATGTCTTCCTTTCAATATTTTCTTTATCTTTGGGTAAAGAAAAGAAATCTTTGGGTCCCAGATCAGGCAAGTAGGAAGGGTGTTCCAGTACAGTTATTTGTTTACTGACTAAAAACTCCCTCACAGACACTGTTGTCTGAGCTGTGCATTGTGGTAAAGCAGAGCCCACTTTTTCATACCAAGATTCTCAGTTAAGATTTTCCTATTTCTTTATCAATGTTTACTTGGTCTGCTGTGTTTCTCACAATCATCTGATGATTTTAATGCACAATTTGAAGAATTTTTGCAATTGTTTTGTCAGTTCTGCTCATTACTGGCTGCCCTAACCTCTCTTCATCAGTGATGCTTTCATTCCCCGCAGAAAAGGGGAAAAAAAGTTTAATCCTTTTGTACACTGCTGCTTTCTTCATGGCATTATCCCCATAAACTTGGACTAACATGTCACTGATTTTACTTCTGCTCCTGTCAAGTTTAACATTTGTCTGTTGCTCTAATTAAAATTCCAACATTCCCCCAATAGGACACAAAAACATGCAACAACTATAATTAACCCCTCTCAGTAAGACACCACCACATGATGATGCAAACATAGCTGTGAGACACAGATATACCAAGGTTATAAACCTTGCTGAGCTGTTTGTATAGTGAATAGTGCCAATGTAAGCACACAGTGGCAAGTTTGTGAACTTAATTGTCACACCTTGTAAAGGTACATTTATCTATAATTTCCCACTTTCCTACGTATGGTAACTGCACATACACATATGACACGTACAACATCTTGTACACCAAGGCATTCACAATGTTGTCTAGGACTTTTCAAGGCCTCTTTCTTGCTTGGCTTTCAAGGTCTGCCCCACACTGGCCCACATTAACTTGTTGGCATTGAGTCTCACTCTTAGATTCTTCTTGGGTCTCAACAACTCTGCTTCAGCTTTTTAAAAGAATTACTTCAGATTAATATGAAGGGACAAGTGATTAGGTTACAGTGTTTGCCTTTGTTAGGTAGGGTCTCTGCTGTACTAGGCTTGACTAAGCTTTCATCCATTTTTAGACCTCTTCTTTCTCAGGTCCTTAGACATCTATTCATATGATTTCTCCATGCTTGTTTAGCAGGCCATCAATGTAAATCCTTCCCTTCATCAGGGTTTATCTCAATTTCTACTTCACTGGGGAAGAAACCTTGTATCCCTACAATTGAAAATTATTTTTTCTTTCTCTGTATGTGTATATGAAATTGTGCCAAAGTATTTTGTATATTAATAGAGTTCAAAGGAGAACGAGAATATGCTAAGAAATGCCAGTGGAAAGACCCTTAGATGACATGGGGCGGGCAGAGATCAAGTAGGTTAACTTATAAGTCACTTCAAATCTCCAAGTGGAATATGACAACATGATGTGGGGTAGCCAAGGCAACTATCCAGAACAGTTTCCAAATTCCTTTAATAAACCTATAGTATCAGGGTATTGTGAGGTGCTTTCAAAAATTTCCCATGACTAGGTCTGGGCCATACTCTCAATTTACTAAATCAGACTCTGATGGTGAGCCCTGAGAAAAATACTCTCTCTGTATTTTTTTATAGCAATCTTTATGAGTGTACTGTTAATTTACATTTTAATACCAGATATCTACTTGGTTATTGATCATATAGTTTGACTTACATGACAATAAACATGTATATAAATGGCAAGAAAAGAATACATGGATTAAGGTAAGGAATGGTAGACAGTTGGTTGGAAAAATTATAGAAGGGACTTTGAATGCAATGAAATACCAGTGAATTATTTTGAGTAAGTAGTGATGCTGTGAATGGTGTATTTTAAGAAAATTTATTATGGGTAGCGACTGTGGCTCGAAGGAGTAGGTTGCTGGCCCCATATGTGGAAGGTGGCGCAAAAAACTGCAAAGCTCTGGCCAAAACTGCAAAAATAAAGAAAGAGAAAAAGAAAAAAAAGAAAATTTATTATGAAATGTCTCCACAGGAGTTTTGGGGCTTTCCCTTCCCTTTACCTGTTTCACGATTTTATAATCAAACCTAAGTATTATCAACCCTGAAATAAAGGCACTACTGATAATTGATTTTGCATAATTTTAGCATACATATATATATAAAGTTGTATTTTTTTGAAAAACATATACTATGTGTCTTTCTTTTTAGATATTTACCTTTATTAAAAAGAAAACACTGAAAATGATCATCTGAACCTAACAGACTAGCCCTGAAATAGCATTATGGGGCTTGCAATTATTTTTTCCTTTTGTTTTCCTTTTGTTTCTTTACCAAATTCTAATAATTGGAAGAATTTCTTTTTTTTCTTTCCTTCTGCAGAGGATATCCCTAGAAATCAATTACTTTAATAATAAATCACTAATGGATGCCTTAACCAACCAATCTACACTCTTCCTTTATAAGTTCCTTTAATTGTTTTTGAATATGTGATGAATATATGATGAGAAATTCAGTGGTAATAATTTTGGATTTTCTTATCACAAAAAATAAAATCAAGGACCTCATCACCAAAGGGGGGGAAAAAAGAAAATTATTATGGTTTCTGTAAATAATATTTAGGAATAAACTCCTAGTGACTAATGATTATTATACTTAATTTAGAATTAACATATTTAGTATAACATGATTTTAATGAGGCTTACTTAAAGTTTTGGTAGAAATGAAAAAATGAAAACCTGTAATCCTCTAAGAATTGTTTTTTTTTTGTGTGTGTGTGTGATATTGAAAAATCTGGTTCTTTGTTAAGTTACTTCAAACAATTATATTTATATTTTTATTTACATGTAATAAAAATTTATTTGTTTGAAAAATCATTAGTTTTTGCTATAATATTTATTTTAATTTTCTCTAGGGAACTAAAAATCACTGACTTTTAAACTCAGAAACAAAACCTTTTCTACACCACTGCTCTTTACACTATATTCTATTTATATCATTTTTAGCTTCACTCTTTGTACTAATGAATTCCTGGAAGTCTGGTGAAGGAATTAAAAATCATAATTTTATGTGTACTTTTGGGCACAGAAAGCGACTCATTTGCTACTTTGCTAAAGTTTTATATGTTTTTATAATTTTTATATGTTTTATAATTTTTTCAAAAGAAAAAAATTGTGGGCCACCTTTCAAACATTTCTTTACATTTAGATCTGTTTCTGAAGCTACTTTTAAGAAATATATAATTCTGATCAAGAATTCTGTTCCTCCTGGAGAAAACTTCCTTCTCTATCTGATTTGGGGTGACATGGTGGTGATTACCTTTGTTCCTACTTAGATATGCTGAAATTGCTACAAGGCTTTGAAGTTCTGAGATTTAAAGAAAAGATGAAATGCAAATATGTGTGTGCTGTTTTCATATGGAAATGATATCCTGAATCAGAAATACACTTCTTTGTTGGCATACACTGGGTCTTATAGAATAAATTAAAAGGCACTTGCAAGACGCGGACTCTGTGTGTTTTCATATAACTACACTAAGGTACATTATTAAGTAACTGGAGTACAAAACTTCTGGGACTTTGAAGAATGATTGAAATTTTTATTAAAGTTTAGTCCCCAATAATTTGAGGATTTGTTTATTTCTATGTTTGAAGTGTATTCATTTCATTCTTTAAGTTTTAGGGTTCTCCGTTAGATTTTGTTTAATAAGTAGCTTTGTATTTTATTATGTATGATTATTAATTTTTTATTAAATCATAGCTGTGTGCATTAATGAAATCATGGGCTACAATGTGCTGGTTTTATATACAACTGGAAATATTTTCATCAAACTGGTTAACATAGCCTTCATGGCATTTTCTTAGTTATTGTGTTAAGACATTATATTCTACACCTAGTAAGTTTCACATGTACCCTTGTAAGATGCACCATAGATGTGGTCCCACCAATTACTCTCCCTCCACCCAATCTCCCCCTTCCCTTCCCCTTCCTTTCCCCTTTCCCCTTCTTCTTGGGCTATAATTGGGTTATAGCTTTCATATGAAAGCTACAAACTAGTTTAATAATAGGGCTGAGTACATTGGATACTTTTTCTTCCATTCTTGAGATACTTTGCTAAGAAGAATAGGTTCCAGCTCCATCCATGTAAACACATAAGAGGTAAAGTCTCCATCTTTCTTTAAGGCTGCATAATATTCCATGATGTACATATACCACAATTTATTGATCCAGTCAGGCACTTGGGCTTCTTTCATGACTTAGCAATTATGAATTGGGTTGCAATAAACATTCTGGTACAAATATCTTTGTTATAATGTGATTTTTGGTCTTCTGGATATATACCTAGTAGAGGAATTGTAGGATCAAACGGCAGGTCTATTTTTAGATCTCTAAGTGTTCTCCAAACATCTTTTTTTTTTTTTTTTTTTTTTAGAAAGAGCCTCAAGCCGTCCCCCTGGGTAGACAGCTGTGGCATTACAGCTCACAGCAACCTCCAACTCCTGGGCTCAAGTGAGTCTCTTGCCTCTGCCTCCCAAGTAGCTGGGACCACAGGTGCCTGCCACAACGCCCGGCTATTTTTTTTTTTTTTTTGGTTGCAGCCGTCATTGTTGTTTGCAGGGTCTGGGCTGGGGATTCAAACCCGCCCTTAGGTGTACGTGGCTGGCTCCTTAGCTGGTTGAGTTATAGATGCCGAGCCGGTTATTTGTATTAAAAGCTACTTTAACCTTTTCTTTTATTAGTGTGGAAAGTAATCACAATCTTTTCCTGATATTTTTATATGCCAATGGGAAATAATTGTTTTATTAGATATCTGTTGCTATGATACAAGTTGCTCCTGCACTTAGCAAATTAAAACTATAAACACATGTTATCTATAGTTTCTGTGTGTCAAAAACTCAGGACAGCTTAGGTCAGTCCTCTAGTTAAGTGTCTTTTCTAATGACAAATCTAGGTGTGGACCAGAGCTTTGGTCTTCACTCAGGCTTCCCTGGGGCAGGATGCTGCCAAGATCACTCATGTCGTATTAATTTACAATTTATCCCAATTGTTGGACTGAGGGCCTTGGTTTCTCACAAGTTGTTGCTGGAGATTCCTTTAGTTTCTTGCCACGTGGGCCTTTTCCCAGGGTGGTTTCCAAGATGTCAGCTGCTTATTATAGTGAGCAAGAGAAGGAGAAAAAGACCAACCACAATGGAAGTTACAATTTCTTTATGATCTAATCTCAGAAGTAATATAAAGAGAGGGGAAAATACAGACTCATGAACACCAAGAAGTGTGGAATCACTGGAGGCCCACTTAGAGGCTATCTTCATTTAGGGAAATGGGCAAAATCTTTTGGGAAAAACATATCTTCTCAAATGTTTACAAATGTTAGCATTTTGAATTTTTTGGTGTTTATTTAAATAGTATTAAAATATTTCTAAAAGAAAGTGAACATGTTTTCAAGGGTTTTGATCACTTGGCAATGCAGAAAAACAGTGCTCTAGTATCTATTGCAACAACCTGGATGAAACTGGAAACCATTCTCCTAAGTAAACGTCATAAGAATGGAGGAACAACACATGTACTGATATTAAGGTTTAAGTGCAAATATGGATAAATCTCAATGAAAATCATGCTGAGGGAAGAAAGAGAGGAGATGGGTAAATTCACACACTTTGGGTACAGATAGGTACACTTTACCTATCTGGGTAAAGCACACAGTTACAACTTTGAATCAATCTGTACAATAACAAACTATGCAAACAAAACATGTGCACCCCCTAGCATCCTGAAATAACTAAATAAATAAATAAAAAATTTTAAAAAGAAAAATAAATTTCAAAGAATGAGGACACCTGAGAGCTATCTCAAGTCCTAACATTAACAAAAATTCATGATCTGCCTGTTCAAAGCTCATAAGCTCTTGGTGCTACAGTCTCATTTTCTGTGAAATCAAAGGGTACTTTTCTGACTGCAGCTCACAACATACAAGTCATTTTACATGAGGACTAGCCTGCTACACATATATGGACCAGTCACAGGTTAACTGAACTCAACTTTCAGAAACAATATTTACTCTTATAAAACATAATGCTTCATGGTATTTTATTTGACATTGTAGTAGATAGAAATATTTTATTTTATTTAATAAAAAAATATGAGTTGACTGAGCTAAATTTTTTCATTACCTGCTAATAGATTCTAGTCCTCAGTTTGAAAGCATGTGATTTCTATAGCTCCTTCCACAACTGTGAGAGCCTGCTAAGGATATTTGCTATATCTGTGAAGATGATAGAAAGAGAAAGTTATACATTTCTCCTTTTCCTTGAGCACCAAGTGAGCTAGTTAAGCGTATATTTAGCAAGCTATCTGTATCTCTGCGATTACCAACATGTATGTGTATCAGATTGTGGTTAGCCAATTCAGAAAGCTAATGACTGGTGGGACAAATAGCCCTCAGCATAGCCTCAGACTATCAATTCTCTTGAAAGTTCTTAATCACCCCCCCCCATGACCTTCCTTTCCTGGTTTACTAAGTTCAAGGGGTTACTGATTCTGTCACATGTGTATTATGCTTTGTTCTCTGTAGCACTGCCATTTATTCTCTCACCTCTGTGATGTATCCTAGTTAGTACGATGTGCAATGCTGACTTTGTCAGGAAAATGAATTTTAGTGGAGGCCATACATAAATTGCTTCCAAAATTTTTCACCAAAATATCCCTAATGCAAGAGCAACTCTGTGGCAATTTACTGAATGAGTCAACTCTCTTTGAAGTTTCTGTTTTAGCTTAGATATTCATGCAAATTTTGAACTCTATGATGTATGCTTGTTTTATTAGCTAATCAATGTTTTACATTATTTATGAGTCAAATTACTTTAACTTCCCTCACTCTCCAATCTTAGAATAAAATTTATGTTCCAGGAGGCTGCACCATAATTTTCCATGGCTGAAAACAAAATACTCTGTGGAATTTTGAGAGCATGAAACATGGTTTTATTCATGTAATACTCATAATCTCTTTGTGAAATAGATTATGTTATCTGGACTCAGCAGATAAAGAATTAGAATCTTCAGAAATTTCTATAGTTAATAAATAACAGCACTGGAACTTAAAACTAGATCTGTTTTCATAGCCATTGTCTTACTGTGTCATAAGGCCTTTTAACCTTCATGAAAGTGAAGAAAAGTCCAGAAAATTCTGACGTATCCACTACAGATACTTCAAGCATTCTGTATATTTCCAGTTTAAATACTTTGCATTCTGGAAAGATGATGTGATAAATGTGGAAATTAAGACACTTGTTTCTTAAGGAATTAGTGTACCAGAATATCACTGTTTTCTAAAATAATGTTCAGGCAACGTCTAGAAGACCATTATGTACATGCAAAATCTGGCTTCATAGAATATAAATCATGTTGTTGAACTGGGAGGCTAGGAACAAGGAATGGATTCAGATGGTGTTATGGCCAGAGACACAGAGTTTCCAGATTTCTTCTTTGCCAATTTTCTCTACCCAATTTGTTCTGAATCTGATTGTTTTTACAACCAGCATGCTTAGGGGTGTGTATAAAAAGGGCAGGGGGAGAGAGATGCACACAAACACATAAAACAAAACAAAAAACCCAAAGAGCAACAACACAAAACCCCACCTCTCTGCCTTTACTTACTCTTGTAGCTGCTTGCAGCCCTCTCAGAGGTTGCAAGGAGGTGTGGGTCCACCTACTACTGAAGAAACAAAGCTGGCTTGCCTGGAATTCTCTCACTCTGGGAGGCCAAGGCCAGGTGGATTGTCTGAGATCAGGAGTTAGAGACCAGCCTGAGCAAGAGCAAGAGCAATAGCAAGACCCTGTCTCTACTAAAAGTTGAAAAACGTAGCCAAGGTACCTGTAGTCTTAACTATTTGGGAGGCTGAGGCAAGAGGGTCTTTCAGGCTCAAGAGTTTGAGGTTGCTATGAACTATGATGACTAATGCCAGGGCACTCTACCCAGGGTGACTGAGTGAGACTCTTTATCAAAAAAAAAAAAAAAAGAAAGAAAGAAAAGAAACAAAGTTGGCAATGAAAGTGAGAACAGAAAGAATGGATTCATGTGTTTTAAAGCACAGTGTACTTCTAAGTTATTTATAATGACTAGATGAGATATCAAACTAGATGTTGAAACGGACACTCTCTTAGTCCTCTTATCACTCCAAGATTCACATATCCCTGTGTCATTTATTATTTTTTAGCGTTGTTTTAAGATCTAGCATTTATTTGTCAACATACTTGGTCAATTTTTTCTTCTATATACATCTGATACCCATAAAGATTGCTTTGCCCAATTTATGTCAACTACAAAATATTTATTGGTCCTTATTACCTGACATTGAAATAAGTCTTTCTGTAAATTATTGGTTCTCACATTCTAATAAGAAGCAGGGTGCTTCATTTCCTATTTTCAAAGGAGGATGATGAAAAATGTCTCATTTTTTTGTTTCTTCCTGCTCCCTTGTCTTGATGGGACGTTTGTCCATGTCGTAGCAAAATGGCATTGCAGTGCCAGGCATCTGGTGAAACAGATGGCAATGTTTTACCTGTTTACTGCCTAGATGGTGAATGTGAGGTCTGAACAAAAACCACATGTGGAGGGCAGCAGAGTAGAGAAAACAAGGACCTGGTCCTTGATGACACCATGGAGCCAGTGTACCGGTCCTGACTGCTCATTCAAGACTTCTTTTTGGATATGATCCATGATCTAACTACCAATACCTAATTTCTTGATTTAAAAACCACCCCATGTGTCCTTCACTATTCATATTTCTCTCCCTTCTATCTAGAAATATCCTGATTTGGGAAAAAAAATTCCTTCCCTTTATAGCTTTAAAACATGCACACACACACACACACACACACACACACACATATATCTTTAAATAATTTTTACAATTTAGTTTTGGTCTTTTGTTTGCACTTTATAAATTAGAAGTTTCATTTTTTTCTGTGACTTGCATTTTTTTCCTCTACATTGTATCTGCAAGATTGAGCCATATATACAGTATTTTATGTAAATATAAGATATGGCTGGAATTTATTTTTTAATGCTGTATAGTATTCCATGCAGCATGGTGGCCTTCATTTATTTCCTCTTCTATAGCTGCAGGCCACTGATTTTCTTTGCTAAGTAGTATTTGCATGATATGTAGCTGTCCCTCCTTTGTTTTCCTTGCTGTATAACAATCCAAGTGTGAGCATTCCAACAGTTCTACTTTCAGTGGACATTTGGTTTGGTTAAGTTTGGCACTATTGTGAGTGAAGCTGCTAAAAATATTATTGTAAATGTCTACTGGTGGTTAGCATACAAGGGTTTCTCTGGGGCATATGCCTAGAAGTAGAATTCTGGGCTCACAGGAATGTATACATTTCTTATTTTATAGAAAATGCCTATTTTCCCAAATGGCTATCTATTTAATGTTCCTCCCCTATTATAGGAAAAATCACATTGTGTCACATTATGTTATTCCTGTGCTCTTCCATATTTAATTTTTTACCATGAGGGTGTGTTAGATTTGCTATCCAAAAGAGTATTTTATCAATGTTTAAAAAACATCTATTGTTAGTTACAGAGAGAATAAATATTATTATATTGCCATTTAAGTATATACATGGAATGAGTTTTTAATCCTTTGAAAATAATGTGATTGCTCTTGCTGATGGTTAACTATGAGTTTAAAATATTTATGGATGTTAGAAAAACAAACAGAAAAGCCCCTGATTCCCAAGTTAAATGATTGTTTTGTGTACCTGATGTAATAATGCTAGTATAGTTTTTGCCAGGAAGTCTGAGATAAATAACTAGGACAAGAAAGATGTGAATTTCATTATCTGATGTGGGGATGGATAGTGAAGAAATTTACCTCCTTCCCCCTCCTTTTTTGGTAATAAAATTGCTATGTGGCAACTGTGGAGAATTCTTGTGTTGTAAGATAAATGGCTGTGATTTTTATAGAGTGCTGGTATTTAAACATAAGCATGAACTACCTCAAGGCTTGAGAAAATAAAGGTCTTATTCTCTCTGGAGATCACTGTCTCATTTTGGGAAATTATCTATTTCTGAAATGTGCACTGCTTCCTGGTGCTCTGGCTAGACTGCCAGCCCCAGTGAGGTCCCGAGAACCTTGATAGCAGCAAAAGCAATTTGCTCCAAAAAGGCACACCACAATTAGAACAGTATTTTGCTTGGAAAAATATCTCCTTACCTTATGAACAAATCTACACAATAAATATATTGATTTGGATGTATTTACTTATGTGAAATAGAAATTTCCTCTTAATGTTCTGCTCCTGCATTCAGTTTTCAAAGCTCGTCTTCGATGCATCTATCCTGTTGATCATTGGACAGTACTAAAAAGACACATATCCTGTCAGTTGACTTTTTATAGTAAATCCTCAGTAAGTAAATAAATATGTATATGTACATGGGTATGTATGAGTATGTATATATTTTCAAATGTCACTTAAGTGGGGGGAAAATTGTGCCCTGATCTTTAGCATAGACTCACTTTCTGCTTAAGAGACCAAGAGAATCATGAGAATGGCATATGAATTGGCCCCCAAGGGAGAATGTAATGTGAGGTGTGGCAATACCAGGCCTAATGGGTATGGTAAAGATTCTCTAGATTCCAAAGGTCTCTTGATGTTGGAGGCAGAGGTCTGCAGTTTTGCAAAAACAAGTTGGAGACATTCTGTCTGACATTTTCCACGTTCCCCCTTTTTAGTGCTGATGTCTGATAAATAACTTTTAACTTCATTTTTCCTGCTTTATGAATAAATATGCTGCTGAATCAATTAGATAAATAATAGTATTGGACAGTACTAAAAAATATATGTATACCACTGGGCATGGTGGCTCATGCCTGTAATCCCAGGCATGTGGGAGGCTGAGGTGGGAGGCTGAAGAAGGAGAATTGCTTGAGCTCAGGAGTTCAAGACTCACCTGAGTGAGAGTGAGACCCTGAATCATGAAAAAAATGGAAAAACCCAACCATGCACACGGTGAGCACCTATAATCTCAGTGGCTTCTGAAGGTTGAGGCAGCAGGATGCCCACAGCCTGAGTCTGAGGTTGCAGTGAGCTAGGACACCACTATACTCTGCTCAGGGGCATATGGTGGGACTCTGTCTCAACCAAAAAAAAAAAAAAATATATATATATATATATGAAATATATATTTTATATATGTATATCTATGTGGCCAATAAATATAGACCCAAAGTTTGCTTGGGAGAATTCCTTCCTGAGTTCCCTAGTCCCCTGGCACAGACTCTGTGTCAAGCCTCTTCATTCCTCAAGCCCAAACCCCTTCATATATATATATGTGTGTATATATATATATATATATATATATATGTATGAATATATATATTACTAATGTAGTTAAATAACATAAAACATGCGTAAAATAAAAATTTTAAAACACCGGTAAGAGATGAAATAAATAGTAGTTTTAAATTATTTTTTATCATTACTATAAAATACATCTGAACTTACAAAAATTTGTTAAAACTAGAGCACTAGAGTTGAGCATGCCTTTTTTAAAGCTAAAATTCTCCATTAAACTCTTCTTGACGTAACAACTTGAGGTCCAGTTCGGATGCTATTTATTTTGATACCAGATTTGAAGGTTAGAAAATATATTTCACAGATATTCAGAGATCAAATAGTTTTATCTACTAAAACCCAAAACATTACTTTTGAATCTCAGTCCCAGTTTGCAAAGCCTTTATTAAAAACAGGAATAAATGTGCTTTCTTCCTATTGTTATGCCAAGTATGTGCTACATTTCTGTATTTTAAACTGATATTCATACTCTATTAACACTCTTTATTTAGAAGTTCTTACAATAGGCTAGAAAGGCCCATTTCCCAGTTTTTCAAGTGTGCAAACATGAAAAACCTAATTGATTCAGCAGCATCATTTTCAGTGACAATATCCAATGTGCTCAGTACTTTTATGAAACCAATCTATACTAACTCACACTTCCTTATGAACGATAGATCACAACAATAGCCCTGGATGCAGGAGAGAAGTAGGGGGGGATGAGAAGTGGGGGGGGATGTTCAATACAAGGAGGGTAAACGATAGGACCACACCTGTGGAGCACATTGCAAGGGTCCAAGTCAAATCTACCAAGTAGAGAACACAAATGTCTTAACACACAAATTAAGTAAATGAGGTGAAAACTATATTATTTAGTTTGATGGAAGCATTGCAAATAGTGTTAAAAAAATTGGCACATTGTACCCCAGAAATGCATAAATGTATTCATGATCTATGTGTAAATGACTTAATAAAAGGAAAAAAAAAAGAAAATATTTTAAACAATTCTTAAATACTCTTTTTTACAGCATATTTCCTAAAAAAGAAAAAAGTAGGCAGTTTGTGACTTACTATTAAAATGTCATCTTTACCTTAAAAGTACCTATGAAGTTATTTTTTTTTCCAAAAACATTTTCTGAGTAACATATTGCTGATGGCTACTTTTTATCAAATTAAAGGCTAATAAAATGGATACTCTTGTCTTTCATAAAAGAAAAAAATACACAAATCATCTTTTAATGCATCATTTAGGTACTTAGAGGTGAGCGAGCCTGGGAACCTCTGTGTGCTTCAAGAGATTTATATATTCATTCCCCATGCCATTAAATATTTTAAATATTCTTCCATAAAAAAAAAAAATCCCCTTTGGCCGTGTGAAGCTGCAGCCCTGACCTGAGCTCTGGCTCTGAGTTATCTCACTCGTATGGTCTGAACGTGCGACTGGAGTTGTCCAACAGGAATCCTGGTTGGCATCTTGTAGCAGTTTATTCCCTTTAATTGCTTCTCGTTTCGATTCTTGCTGCCATAGCTTGCCTAAAAACAATGAGGTGGGCACATGTCACAAGCTGGCCGACCTCTGATCTCTGACTGTGGATTCCTGTCTCTGTTCCAGTCACAGGCATAGGTGTCCTATCAAAGGTTACACTAAAACAGAGCATGTCTTTAGTGGCTCACAGACACAGAAACCAGTTCTTCACATATTTCACTTACTGAAGCAGCATACAGCAAATACCATGAACGGGGACCTAGAGTAATCCCTAGTTGCCTCCTAAAGAATCAGTCTTCCAGAATGTGTGATTTGTGACTTGTTTCTTTCAGTATCTGGCAATATTTTCTATCTTCCAGCAATTTTTGCTGCAAAAGAAATAGTTTTAGATCATCTCTCTATCGTTTTCAGCACATTGTTGTCATCCATTTTACTACCGTAGGAAGGAGATGTTCCTCCTTGGTACATGGCCTGTGGTTTTCACGAGGATGCGAAAGAACCTCAGAAAGAGACTTCAAACACTTGCCGTAAGGTTTAAAGGAGAACTTGACAAAGTACTGCAGTGAGTATATGATTTTTCCTTAAAATCATCATGTTCTGTTTTATATCCTGGGTATCCATTTTTATCCCTTACTAATGTGATGGCTTTATACCATCGTTACTTTTTAGGGCACAGAACACATGTAGAGTGAGATCAATTTATTATCAAATGTGAGAATATTCACACACATACTCCAAATAGCCTTCTTGATTATTTTGAATTATCAGATGGTCTTCCCTTCTAACATGGCAATGTGGTCCAAAGGAGATCTTGAACAAAGAGTGGGAGATGTCATCTCTGATTTTATTAATTGCTTGAATGTAGGTGATTAGTAGTTACTGTCATCTGTAGTTCTTTAGTAAGAATCATTTAAAGGTTGCTGTCCATATTGTGAGCATTAGCTTCCTTCAATTTCCTTAAAATTAAATGACAAAATTATGAATCCACTTAACTGGGCCACAGCAATCTATAATTAGTTATGATACAGTCAAAGAGAAGAGAGGATGAAAATATTAGTTAACCCTCTTGCTTTAAAAAATCTCTACCTTTTCTTTATTTGGTCCATCATAACCATGTGTCTCCAGTACATATTTCACTTTCAGTAGAAAATGGGAACTAGGTCTATAAATTATTTCTGGTCCTTGAAGGTATAATAATACTTTATTTGTACATTTTGAATTTAGCATATCTTTTTAAGGAATTTAAAGACATGGCCTTTCTAATCATAGATTTTTATGGATGCTTATACCTCTATTTTTCTATTTTTGACATATTCTCCCTGACTATAGAGTTGATGCCTATCCATTATAGAAAAACAGGAAAAAAAAGTATAAAGAGGGAAATTTAAGAGTCACAAAATCTGACTAGATGGAGAGAAACTCTGTGATGATTTTTGTGAACAAATTCCTAGATCTAAAACTATGCACCATACACACAACAAATACATATTTGTTACTACATATATGTGTATAGTATATATATTTATAAATACATATATAAATGAGAACCATTCTCTTTGTATTGTTTTGTAACTCTCTTCCCCCACCTTAAAATATTGTGCCTCACTGGTAATACAATTTTCTGTAGGTTATTCTCCCCCGTTAGTCTGTCCTCACTTATATAATTTTTAAAAGGTTGAAGTCTTGCAATCTTGTATGAATGTAAATCAAGGCACTAAATGCAACAAGAGCCTAGCTTAATTCTGTGGCTAGGCCATTACCTATAGAAAGTCATGAAGAGGACTGGTCATGATGAATTAACTATGATTTCTTTTTGACTAACCACACAAGAGAAATATTTTAATGATCTTTATATATTCTCACAATATGGGGCTACCCATTCATGATAACAAAAGATCTTGAAGTTCAGTAAAAATATGTATTTTTTGCTTTGGGTAATTTAGGTGAAATTTGGTTGGTGATTTAGGGCAAACTGGTCATGATTTTTTTCTTCACTCAGCTCCCTCAGCAAAGTTTTGGAGTTATTTTCTACAGCCATTGTGCAAAAAGTCCTGGCATGACATTAGACGAAGCTCTATGTGGCTTGGTAAAAGGCAAGAACAAGCAGCAATCTGAAGGAAAAGTATTTACTCACTGTGCAACGACAAGAAATGAACTAATTGTCATAGTGCCAGAGCAATTCTAGTGATTGATAAATTGATGTCAGGCTGTCCCAAAGATTTTGGGTTTTTAGATTGAAAAAATTTACCTCCCTTATACATGCAAAATATATCTGTATTCCCAAACCAAACTTGTTTATAAAAGGACTGGAGACACATGGTGTGTTGAGGTACAGTCTCACTATGGGAATTGACTTAGACGGAGGTAGAATTAGGAAACAGCACTTAAAGGGTGATCCCCTCTCTACAACTAACTTTCCATTTTTTTTATGATCATTTACCATATGAAACTATGTTTTTCCATGATGGAAGCCCTAATAGTTTCCAATCACAAACATACAGAGGAACTAAAATTCTAATTAATGACTTTTAGATATCTGGTAAATACAGAGTGCCATTTAATTGCTAATGATATGCTTTATGTTGCAAATATGTAATTTTTGGTGGAATAGCATGAAATAACTGTAGTCGCATCCGGCATAATAATTCGAGGGCAGAAGTAAAGATTAATAAAATGCCTCATTTAACTTTTTGGGGAACTTGAACTATTAGCTTCATATTACCTTATAGTGTGACTCAGGATGCCAAGGAACCCAAAAGCATTTGCAGAAACCAAATTCTTCCCAATGCTGGTTGACCTTTTCTGCTATTATGAAATCCTCCATCTTCTAATGCTTAGCTGTCCTGCATTGACAGAGGTGTTGAAAAACTACCCCTTTAAATATATATCTCCCAGGTCAGCTTTCTCACACTTGTAAAACATATTACACATATTTAATGACCACTGATAATAACAACGGCCTTTGCTTTATTAGCATTGCTAGAAAAATCGTTACTAGAAACTAGAAAAGTGAAGATGTCTGAATTTGATAAGGATGTGGATAGAGAAGAGAAAGTCTATTTTTTAAACTCCTTTGCAAAGGGGAATTCTAGGAAAAATATAGGTCTCCCACTTCTTCCCCTCACCGTTTTTAAAAGTCATAGTAAGGACTGAGATTCCCATTTTCTAGGAGAAAACCTCCGATTTCTTTTTCTGAGCCCTAGCAGATCCCTTTGCTTTTCAGTTTCTCCATCCGCTGACATTTTGGAAACCAAAGCCAAAAGCAATATATCAAATCAGCAGGTCCAGGCAGACGGCTGTTTCAAACCAAAATTGATTTTTTAATCTTTAATCAAGCAGGAATGGCATGTTCTGAAAATAGGGAGTAAATTTACTAGCGTTTTAAGATTAGCCCAACCTAGGTATTTTGTAGAGCTTTGGTTTCATTTTGATTCTTGGTCAAAATAAAAACAGTACTGTATATAATTTATAACCAAAATGAAATGTAAAACAGAGCAGACATCCATCATACATTCTTTTATTAAAATTCCTAATGTTCAGTCCAGATCTGTAATCAGATCCTACATATAGAGGTTGCCATTACATGGAGGAAAAGAAAGTAAAGGTTTGTGAAACACAAACAAAAAACAAGGGAGGGATGCCATAATTTTCCTAATATAAGAAAAAGCCTTGTGGTATTGTGGAATATATTTCAGATGAGGACTAAGGGAAAGCAGTCCTTGGATTGTTCTATTTGTCTTCTTGAGTCCTTTAGCTTTCCTGTTCGCGTGGCAGTAAATATTTTCCCTCCGTTCCTGTGCTCTCTCCTGCATCACCAGAGGTGACCTCTCGAAGCATTTCCTAGCAGTTAATTATTGGCTAGTTTAAGAGCCCTGGGCTTTGCCTCAGGCCCTTAACTGGCATCTCGTTAACTGGCAGGATGTGTTTCCTTTCTGCTACTTACTTTTATATATTCTTAATAGAACAGAAGGTACCTTGGCGGAGGCAGGCGACGTTACCCTTTCAGCATCTCATTTGTAAATAACCCTGTTATGAGTAACAGGAAGTGATCCCGCTGGTTGTAAAAAGACATACGTTTAATGGGCCACTCCTGGTGGACTAATGGTTTTGCTGGAAAGAACATCACACCTGCAGGACACCAGGCTTGGGTGTTGGCTCTGAACATAATGAGCCTGCATTGGGTCAGAGACGCGCACACCCCTCTCTGGGAGTTATAAACCTTGAAATGTACAAGAGGAAGAATTCTTAAAAACAAATCTTACTCGTTTTTCTCCCTAGAGACCAACATTATTCTGTCTGAGCATTATTCTTTCCTAAGGGTCAGTAATTTCCAGGTGCAAGGGAGAGCCACTTTTATACACAGTGAAATGCCCCTTTTAAAATTTTACACTAAGTCCATACAACTTACGAGTGCACTGTGGGAACGTGGCCGCTGTTACCTTCTGTGGGCATTTTCGCTCTGCCTTTCCCTGTCTTTCTTACACAATAATATGTAATACAGTAGTTTATTGCATTTACTTCATCAAGATTTGGTGCCCATTTAACCTGATGGGCTAATGTTTTATGCTTATTACTGCAGTGGAACAAACAGTTCTGGGGCACTCACTGCAGTGCTAGGTTTATTCCATATGCCTCTAATATCCCCTGATGCCACTCACGGTGTCTACCTATCTACCCACCCCCTGGACGTGGCTCAATGCCTGGTGTTAACTACTACAGTGCAGTAGCTAAGGGCACATGATCCATTGTCAGAATAGCAGACCTTCTAGCTCAGTGACTTGGGTCAGTTACTTAACCTTTCTGTGCCTCACTTTCCTTATTTGTAAATTGTGGAAAATAACAGTGTCTACTTCAAATTGTCTGCAATAAGCTGTCACTCAACCTATGTTAAGTGTCTGATATATTTCCTGGCTTATTATCAGCATCAGAAAGTTAAATTTATTATCATTTATATCGATAGCAGGTACTTAATGTCTTAGGGTCTTCAGAGAAAGAGAACCAACAGGATGTGTGTGTATAGAGAAAGAGAGAGAAAGGAAGGGAGAGAGAGAGATTGATTTTATTTTAAAGAAATGGTTCATGCCATTGTGGAAGCTTGGTGAGTCCAAAAATCTGATGGGGTAGACCAGTAGGTTGGAAACTCAGGGAAGAGAAGCAGTTCAAGTCCAAAGACAGTTGGTCAGCAGAAATCTTTATTCCTCAGGGGAGATCAGTCTTTGTTCTGTTAAGGTCTTCAACTGATTGGCAGAGGCCCACTCACATTATCAAGGGTGATTGGCTTTACTCAGAGTCCACAGTTGTGGAGTCTAGAAAATCAAGGTTATCTATCAGCAGGGTTGGTTTCTTCCGAGGCTGCAAGAGAAGCATCTGCTCCAGCCCTTTCTCCCTAGTTTGTGGAAGGCAGTCTGTTCTTTTTGTCTCTTCACATCATCTTCGTCTGTGAATCTGTGTCCAGATTTTCCATTTTCATGAGGACATTGGTTGTCTTGGATAAGGCCCACTCTAATGACTTCACTTAAGCACAGTAACCTCAGTAAAGACTCCAAATTAGGTCACAGGTTGAGGCACTGAGGGGTTAGGACTTAGACAAATGACTTTGGAGAGGACATAATTCAACCTACAACAATTTTTTTTTAATTTATGTATTTAAAAAATTATTTATTCATCAATTTAGCTCCTATCTGCCTTCAAAGAGCTACTGTACAGGTAGAATAAATTGATATTATTAGGACTCAATGGTACAACTGAATAAAATGTAGAAAGCTAACAATTCCTTGACGTGAAAAACACTGAAAGTTAATATAAGTGTGTCTTATGCTATTAAGTTGATAAGCAAAGAGGACAATCATGTTAAAAGTTTTAGATTAGAAAATGCGCAATACTTTTAAATAAGGATACAGTTATACTCGTATTTAAAGTAGTGCTACAAGGTAGAACCTCAGTTCTATGTTTAATTCATTCTGCCGTGTTGGAATGGAATGGCAATCTATAAAGCATTCACATGGGCATGCATTCGCGATTTTAGGTAGAGTTTAAAGAGCTTTTGTACCTGAGTAGTAGTCACTGATATGAAAGGTTGCCTGGAGTCTTATATCATGGAACAGGCTGGAATAAAGCCAAAGAGCATCTTGCCAAGACAGGACATAACTGTTCCATGTGTAGCAAAGAACAAAAAAGAGGAGGTGGGGTAGAGGTCAGGAGAATACTAATCAGTGCTTACATGGCGGGAAAGTGGACTTCATGACCCTCCAGAGATGCCTTGAAAATCAACTTAGATTCTAAAGAGCTGGTGTCCTTATCACATGCAGGGCAGTTTTATATCATGGCTTTATGCTGTTTATATGAGTGTGTTGCTTCATTGATTTATAAGACCATGCTAAGATTATGATGACACTGGGGGGATATCATACATAGCACTCACATTGATTTAGACCCGTGTTAATAGCCTTTTCAAGAAAATATACTGAATGTTATGGGACTTGAGGGAGTCTTTGTCTTGTTCTTTTTTTGGGGGGGGGGTATTTCTATTGGCTACTTAATTGTCATTCAAGGATGAATTTTCTATGCCTGCTTCTACCCTCACTTTTTTGCCCAAAAAAAAAAAAAGTTTTTTTTTCTATCTTTAAAGTGTCATTAAGACCTTCAGAGAGTCCCCTTTAATGTAGTACCATGTTCTCTCTTAGGCTTTCCATTGATTGATCATTTTATGCTTGCATGGTTTACCTTTCTCTAGCTTGAAAGACTAATAAGCTCCCTGACTGATTCCCTACTTTTGGTTCCATTCCCTGAAGTCTAATTTTGCCCCTTCATGTCTAGTAAGGAATCTTTTTGGAATCATAGAGCAAGAGTGAACCTTGTTTGGTTCAGCAAGGGAGCCTATGACATTCATGGACTGCTTTCATGACTCTAGTTCCTGTCAGGTTCTGCCTGCCACTAATTTGGGGCAGTCCCAGACTAATGCGATAAATGACTTCTCCATTCCTCCCAGGGAAGCCAAAAGGCTCATAAAAACAGGATCCATCATCATCATATACATTAATGTAAAATTGAAAATTCGTTATTGCATAAAGATATTGAACTTCATCAAGAGCTGCTCAGTAATTTCAAGTCACGTACCCCTGAAGGTTGTGTTGGTACCCTCAGTGAACAGTCCACGTCCTGGTGCTCGGTGAGTGGCATTTGAAGGACTGCCTCCCCAGCATCATCCACCCTTGGCTCCTCAAGCAGCTGTCTAAATGAGGGATAAACTGGCTTTCTGGGCGTCTAATCTAACTCAATATCTTGGGGCTGGCAAATTTTTGAAAACAGACATAAAGAATTTCCAATGTATTTTAAAAAAAAAGAAAGCTCACAAAAATCTAAATTTTAAACTTCTCTTTAAAAGTTAATGGCACTAGGGCAGTGCCTATGGCTCAAAGGAGTAGGGTGCCAGGCCCATATGGAGGTGCTGGGTTCAAACCCAACCCCAGCCAAAAACTGAAAAAAAAAAAAAAGTTATTGGCCATAGCAACACTGCATTACTATATTTTTGTGCCTTGATTAATTGGAGCTGAAGTGTGGCCGAGCTGTAAGTACTTGGTCTCCAAGGCTTGTCCCGAGTCTACTTTCCACACATGTATGTTTCCTTCCTGGCAGCTGCTGCTGTGGCAAGAACTGTCCCAGCAGAGGGAATGCCTAGTCCAGGGGTGGGGAACCTGTGGCCTTCCAGGGACTTGAGTGTGGCCTTGACTGAATCCAATTTTTAAAAAACAAATCATTTTATTAAAAGGGGTGCAGCAGAGAAAGATGAAGCTTTTCTTGCCTCCTTTGGGGCTTAGAAAGGAATAATCTTGCTGAACCTTCCCCTTGGAGTTAGTTATGATTGTGTTTTTCATGTACAAGGATATTAACCATATATTTTATATTTTCTTATGTTTCCTTCAGTTGAATCATCTCTTAAAGTTAAATTGGCCTTATGTCGCTCTCTGATCTCCTATCATTAAACTTTTTAATAGGCTTCTGTAGCTGTACAATTTCTAATGCGGTATTATTAGCAATGTCATACCTTTCAAAAAAAATTCATGTCTTTTAGTGATATGAAAATATTAAATTTCTTTCTACCTTTTCTCAGGAAAATAAATACAAAAATCTGAAGTCTGTTTCAAGATAATCCTTCTAATACCTTCAGAATTTCAGCTACAGAACCACAGGGCACTGGGCATTTCAAGGTTGGAATGATAACTTTAGCCCATATTATGTACCTTTATGTCAAAAAGAACATTTCATTTCCATTTAAATTAAAAATCTCAAGTATTGCAAGATAAACTGATGACCTATAATGAATGTATAGCAATAATAAACAGCAGTGAAATGCCAGAATAGAGAAAAAATTGGTCTTTGGTAGATAGTAATTGGAAATGTGAAAAGGCATATAGCATCTGCACCTCCAAGTGCTCCTACTCAGTTTGATTAACCACCAGGAAAACATGGGCAAAACATACCCTAACCAGCCTTGCTTCCCCTTCATTAATTGATCAGGAAATAACTCCTACCTAATCAATTTTGATCAAGTCGTTTTCAGAGGAAAATGTGCCGTATCAGGGTTTGTAAGCAACAATAATAAGATTTTCTTTTTACCTTTCTAAAGAACCCTTTGAAAAAGAGAACTTCAGACATGATGGAAATGGGGCAGAGCAGTGTGGTCCCCAAAAGGAATGGCACCCTCCTGGTCCTCTGTTCCATGAGAGCAGGGGAGCTGGGTAATTGGCCCAGAGCCATGCACTCATGGTGTCTGACGTCGCTGCCAAGACTCCTGTCTTCCCCAAACAAGTAATTTTATTTCCACTGTTTGCTAGAATTTCAAAGAGCAGTGGACAGGACTTCTTCATCCCTGAGGCTTTTCTGAGGCAAAGAGCTTCATGCCATGACTGAGATTTCTCCTGTGATGTCCCCAGTTGCTGGATAAAACTCTGTTTTGAAACAACTGCAAAGTGAGGAGCAAGAAGTATAAGTTGTGGAAATGTAAGACGTTGGATTCTCTCTCTTTCTCTGTCCACATACAACACCTGCACATGTGTGGCAGCGAGAACACTGGTGGTCTTCCCACTCTGGGCATGCACGGCTGGCCTTTCTCTCTAAGCTAATAGACATACTTGTTGCGTGCTGCTTTAAATGTGCCCTGCCTAGGAACACTAAAGATGAATGTTAGCGAAATAGAAAAGCAGGGCCTTTCATTTTATGCAGATCATTGTGGTAATTGGGGATCAGGTGGTGTGTTTCCTGAACTTGAACAAAGGGAAAATCATATTATAGCAGCTGTAAAAGGGCAACATACACTCCAGCTTTGACCCTGTGCACAAAGATAGCAGAGAGCCTCTTTCAATATATATTAGAAAATGTAGCTCTTCCTTGGCTGGAAGCTTGTCAAATCTGATGACTTCAAATACAAAAATGAGAAGAAAATAACACTCTCTTTGTGATGAGCGCCCCACACACCACAGACACATACATATTCTTCCAACCGTCTTGCAAACTTAGTTTGAAGTTCTGGAAAGACCCTCTAATAGTCAATTTGTTTTTTGATGCTAATCATAATATAAAGTGTGTCCCTACATAGTTGACTTTTGTTTTCTGAATTGAAATAAATAGAAATCAAGCCTGTTAAAATTTACCTTAATAAAGACATTTAAATGTATTATTTACATGTCTATATAGAGCCAGCCTAACACTTCAATAGATAGCATAGATGTCCAAGAGCTGAGGATAAATGCTTTGGTCTTGATAATTATTGTCTACACTGTCTGAATTTGTTATGTAATTGCTTAATATTCTGCTTCATTTTGACTGTTTAGACTTGGCCTTTGAGCACTTGGTATTTCCCTCGCTGGAAGGAGTTTACAAATCCATTCCTCATCTGATAAATGTAATAGTACATGATGGTATGAATCCCAATTAGATAATCTCACATCTCTTGTACATTAGGGTCAAGAGCTTTCAAGTATCAGGATAGTGTGTTTATCTCATTAGTAACATGAAACTTTGGAATTGATTTTTGCAATAATAACATTCTTAATTAGGGTAATTAAAATTTGCAGTATTTCTTTTTGCTGTTGGGTAAATGTTATTTTTTTAGATTTTAAGATGGTTTAAAAACTAGTGTTTAGAGTTTTGATTTTCTAAAATCTGTGGCTTTTTTTGCAAGCATGCAGTGTTATGGGAAAGGCCAGAGTGTCACAGATGCGACATTGTAGAATGAGAAAAGTCAGGGCTTATGTTAAGCGGAAAATAGGCTTTGATATAAACAACTCTATACCTCTGAGAATTGTCTTAAGAACATCTTTTTCCTTAAGTGTGCTCTCCTTTACTCAGACATCATTTTTTCCCTTGAGATCTGGAGGATTGGGGCAAGAAATTATCTAGCTGAAATGGCTTTCATGTAGATTTGCCCTGTGGTAGAAAGGCACATCTATCTGTCTATATCTCTGTCTCTACTTATCACCTACCTACAGGTAGGTCTTTAATAGACATTGTATTCAATGATCTTTGCTAGATGCTATTGAGGAAAACGAATTCTGTACAACATGTGCCTACATTCAGGAGTTTACAATCTAATAGTGGGAGAATGGACATAAGGGTAACAAACTAATCCACGTGACTTGTTAAAAAATGTTAACATTGGCTGGGCGCCTGTGGCTCAAGCAGCTAAGGTGCCAGCCACATACACCTAAGTGGTGGGTTGGAATCCAGCCTGGGCCCGCCAAACAACAATGATGGCTGCAACCAAAAAATAGCCAGGCATTGTGGCGGGTTTCTGTGGTCCCAGCTACTTTGGAGGCAGAGGCAGGAGACTCACTTGAGCCCAGGAGTTGGAGGTTGCTGTGAACTGTGATGCCATGGCACTCTACCCAGGGGAATAGCTTGAGGCTCTGTCTCAAAAAAAAAAAAATGTTAACTTTGAGCTATAAAATAACGACACAATTTGATTTTAATCTAATGAGCAAATAAATATCCATGAGACCATACTTCTAAAAAATGATCAAATAAATAAATGAATGGAAGAGAAGGAAAAAAATTCTTTCTTATAGAAGATTTTCAAGCACTGTATGTAAATAATCCCCCTTCAGGAGGTGGCTCTCAATTCCTCTCCCTTTCAGTGTAGTTTGTACTTAGTGACTGGCTTCTGAAAAACAGAGAATAGGATGGTCAAATAATGACTTCAAATTTTTTATTAAATCATAAACACATAGATCATGTATACATTGATGCATTTATGGGGTACACTTTGCTGATTTCATATAGAATTGGGAACGCTTACATCACACTGGTTAATACATACCTCATCTTGTTTACTTATTGTGTTAAGACATTTATACTCTATACTAATAGATCCAACATGTACCCTTGCATTATCACACCATAGGTATGATCCCACCAGTCACCCTCCCTCAATCTGACCTTCTCCTTTCCCTCCTGTTCCCCCTTCTCCCTCCTTCATTTTGGGCCATAGTTATGATCTATTCTTCATATGAAAGTGTAAGTGATTGTAAACTGGTTTCACAATAGTACTGAGTACATGGGATATTTTTTCTTCCATTCTTGAGATACTTTACTAAGTAGGATATGTTCCAGCTCCATCCATGTAAATGTAAAAGAGGTAAAGTCTCCATCTTTTTTAAGGCAGCATAATATTCCATGGTATAAATATACCACAATTTATTAATCCATTCATGGGTCAATAGGCACATGGGCTTCCTCCATGACTGGGGTATTATGAATTGAGCTGAAATGAAGAATCTGGTGCAAATATCTTTGTTATAAAGTGATTTTTGGTCTTTTGGATATACACCTAGTAGAGGAATTTCAGGATCATACTTTTAGATCCCTAAGTATTCTACATACTTCTTTCCAAAAGGCACGTATTAGCTTGCACTCCCACCAGCAGTGCAGAAATGTTCCCTTTTCTCCAAATCCATGCCAACATCTGTAGTTTTGGGATTTTGTTATGTGAGTCAGTCTTATGGGAGTTAGATGAAATCTCAAAGTGGTTTTGATTTGCATTTCTCTGATAATTAAAGATGATGAACATTTTTTCATGTGTCGTAGGCTGTGTGCCTATCTTCTTCAGAGAATAGCCAAGACATTACTCAGAAATAAAAACTAATCAGGAGGAATCATGCTACCAGACTTCAAACTAGCATGGTATTGGCACAAAAGTAGAGAGGTAGATGTATGGAACAGAATTGAGAACCAAGAGATGAACCCAGACACTTATCATCATTTGATCTTTGATAAGCCCATCAAAAATATAAATTTGGGGAAAGATTCCCTATTTAACAAATGGTGCTGGGAGAATTGGCTGGTGACTTATAGAAGACTGAAACTGGACCCACACCTTTCACCATTAACAAAAATTGAATCTCACTGGATAAAAGACTTAAACTTAAGACATATAAAGATTCTTGGAGAGAGTGAAGGAGAAAAACTTGAAGAAATT